>JAEKIV010000506.1:0-23744 GCA_016801325.1 Hypholoma fasciculare
CACTATTTTGTACTATTCGCATAATTATGCATAGCCGAGATCAATAATGCAAAATATCCAGTTTAGGCTTTTCCCGATGAAGTGTGCTTCGCCAAACCATCATCAACTATCACCCCCACAGCCGTTCGAATTCAATGTTCCCAAAAGCGTGAACAGCTCGCGCGCAGGCACACTGAGATTCATAATCGTGCTTCTGCCTTCTCTTCACTTTCGTAGATACTGTTTCTGCGCTGCACGATGGCGCCGTGTATACATTTACAGCCCTGTATTTGGCGGATGGAAGAAGTACCCAACCAGGCCAAAAACCGTGGCAGAGAATTGGGGGAATAGCGGCAATAGAGGAAGGTTAGGCGGAGCCACGGAGGGGTGCCGTGCTCGGCGCTGCACAGCTCGCTGGATGTGGACCGAGCGCTGTGCTTATTCTCATGCACCGCTTCGTCACGCGCACGCGCGAATAGGCGCAGGTGCGCCGTGGTCCTCATCGTTTCAAAGACTGCCACCGTTTTATTTCCGAGGTGACTTTGAAGTCACATCGGGGAAGAGAAATGTGGGTATCCTTACACGCTGTAACAGGCTTAAAAGTATAAAATGGTATTTTAGAAGCGAAGAGAAAACCATATTCGGGCGCCTAAAATTACACAGAGGAGAATCAGCGCGATCTCGTGGGTTCCGCTGATAGGAGAATCAATGGAATATCAGCTGAGGGCTTGTGTAATGTATGCGCGTTATGGAACAGAAAAGAATATGAGGATTTTGAAAATGCATAAATGGCGTCAGGGCGCCCTAGAGTACGCCCCATGGAGCCGCGCAGAGCACGATTGCAGCTGTCTTCGCGCGGTGCTCTCGCTCGTACGCAGAAGTGGTTATACGCCGTGGAGCCCAACGCATGTACAGTAGCGAAACAGCGTCCAGAGTCTCTGCGTGCATGAGTCATCCGTCCACGTCGCTCCATCCTCAGCCTCGGCACCCTGCGCCCCCATTAAGTCGCGTAGCTTCCGCCACCACGCACCCACGCAGCTAGCGGAAGCACGAGGTATGCTGAAAGCGCAAACGGCGCCCACGCTGACAGGCGACGCGCGACGCAAATCTGCACCGAGCGCACGCGTCTTTGTTGCGCTGCAGTGAGCAAGGCGCAGACGCTTTGCGCGCCTGTGGTATATGGAAACGGCAGTGCTCGAGTGAACGTGCGGGAGAGGCAGAGAGGGGCAGAGAATACACGCGAGAGCGCCGCCCAGGGTGCTGTAGAATTTGAAGAGCGGCGATAAGCACGGCGCAGTTGGACAAGAATGCGGGATATGCGCTGTGTGCGTTTGCGCGTGGGTGGGGCGCAGCGCGTAAGCGCTTGTGGAAGCGGCGAGGCTTAAGCAGACGACGAGTGCCGTAGGCAAGTGCGCCCCGGTAGAGGGCGGCGCGACGTTAGATCAGTGGGATAATGAAGGCGCCGAACCGGGCGGCGAGTGGGCGGGAGGAGCTGGGTGGGTAAGTGCGCGGTCCGCGTCCGCGTCCTTGCACAGAAAGCAGAGAGAGGGGGGCGGGGAGCGTAGGTAAAGGGCATGCGTTGAATGAATGCGTAGTCAGAGTCGCGTGCGGGCCGCCGGCGCCCGGGTTAAGGTAACGCAGGGTGTGCGGTTATGTGCAGGGCGCGTCGCGCGGGAGGCGCGCTTGTGGGAGCGGCGAGCGTGGCGCGGCGTTAGATGGGTAGAAGTTTGAGGGCGCCGAGCCGGGCGGCGGGTGCGCGGGGTGCGTTGGGTGGGTCATGCGCGGTCGGCGTCTGCGTCCGGTGCTGGGTGTGCGTTGGATGAATGCGCGGTAACAATCGCGTCCAGGCTGCGGGCGCCAGAGTGAAGGTGGCGCAGGCGTGCGGTTATGTACAGAATGTGTCTCGGGGGAGGTAGGAGAGAGAGAGACAGGGGGGAGTGCATGCATAGCGCGTGCGGATGGAGGTGAAATTGAAGGCGCAGAGTCAGGCAAAAAGTGCGCGTTCAGAGCGGGGGTGCAGTAGGGCCATGCGGAGGGATAGATCATTCGTTGCGCGGGAGCGGGAATCCAGAGTGTCTCGTTGGTGCCTTGGGTGGCCACGGTTGTGTGTGGATTTCGGAATCAGGGAGACATCGCGTGCGGAGACATGGGGAAGTTGAAGGAACGCGTCGCGTGCCGGGTAGAAGTGTTTGCGTTTGCGTTTGCGTTTGCGTGTAGGGGTCAGAGATCGTGGAGGCGGCGGAGTGTAAGCAGATGATGAGCGCCGTAGGCCTGTGCTCCCCGGTAGAGCGCGGTGCGACGTTAGATGAGTGGGAGGATGAAAGCGGCGAGCCGGGCGGCGCGTGGGCGGGATGCGTTAGGCGGGTAAGTGCGCAGGCGAGAGGAGTTGCGCGTGGGTGCAGGGCGTACGAAAGGAGGTGGACGAGCCGGGACGCGGCCGACAAGCGGCCGAAGCCGTGCGGGGTAGCCGGCGGGCCGGAAAGGGAGGCCGGGCTGCCGAGCACGTCGGCGTACTAGGTTGGACGCATTCGCATCGTCACGCTATGAAAATTCCCTGCAACGCAGTCAAGTCTGTTTACGTATGATATACGATTGAGCGCAGAGGCGACGTGGGCGGTTAGAGCGTGCGTTCCTCGGTGCGTTCCGCGCACGCTGGGAGGGCCCCGTGTACTTACGTATTATCAATGGGGCGGTGCGTGTCTGCCACAAGCGACGAAGACAGCGTGAAGGCAAGGCATTTTCCGAATGCCGACCTTCATCGGAGCTGTGCTCACGCAGAAATAGGCCACTACTGACGTGTTTGGCTTGTATTTGGAGATGGCTGTGATATCCGGTGATGAAGCCAAGATATAGCACATCTTGCTTGTCCACCACACCCCTCGTGGAAAGCGAGCGCAGTTCAGCGACCGAGCTTCCCTATGACTTTTTTCCAAGGAGCGAAAGACGTCCAGATCAACGGCGGCGAGTTTACAGTTGTAAATGGCGACTATACGGTGCTCGATCGCAGTCAACGTACAAACAACGTGAACTCCTTCAACACCACGAGTACTACGATTAGAGATTCGTACAACAACAGCTCACTACAGTACTGTAAGACCTTCAGTTTTCACCTTTGTTAATAGATTATGAATGACGTCGATGATGCCTCAGATGGCCAACGCGGTCAGCGACCGCCTTCTCCAGTCCGTAGGGTGGCTGCCGCCGCAGACGGTGACAATTGGGTTATACCTTAATCGTAGAATACACTAAAGTCCACTTCAGATGAACGCCATATCGATGCATACTTTCCGCCGCCATCGGTGCATCCTGCTCTGGGAAGCACCAATTACCTTCCTCCAGGGAGCACGGTTGACAACTACGATTCTTTCAACTTGTCCAACAATAAAGTGGAAAATGCTTATAACAACAATTCTCGGGCATATGGTGGTGCGCTTTCTTCAGGGATTTTCGCAGAGGTTTCGTTAATATATCCTGGTTGCACCAGTTTCCGGACGTTTCGAGCCCAGAAACCCCAGTGTTGGACCACAAGCAAGTTCCCCGTATAGACAGTGTATGTTCATCCTTACGTCTTCGGTCATACGGATAGCTTATTGGCCGAACCAGACAACTTGTGGGCCCAGAGCACATCTAGTACAGCATCGCACATAACCGCTACGGTGACAGCCGACTCCCAATCCCGCCCACCGCATGTAAATCCCTACACGAGCAGTGGCTCTAGCGCAACTTTCGCGCCCGCGGACGTTACATATATGAACCCGACAATGAAGCAAGCTATGAGTGTCATGATGCGGGAAGCTAAGAAAGTAACGGCGTCCGCTTCTGTTATCAATCCTCAGCGCCAGCAGGAATACGGATACCCTACCGAGGACGGAAGTGGGGACAGCAGTGATGATTCAGAAGAGGAGATGCCGACATCCGAATCGCCGTCCTGGGAGTCACAGCCGCCTGCTCAGCCATACCCAGCCTATTCCGCTATGGCCGCATTCGGATCTGCCGCCATCGCGTCTTCAAGTGCTCCTGTGTTCAGTACTATTAATGGTCCTTTCACGAAGGTCGACAATAGGCACCACATTATGAATATAGCGTCGGGGAATACAAATAATACTCTGATCGAAGACTCGTATAACGACGACTCAGTTCAAACGTTTGAACCTTCTGAATGTGCGTGATAGTATCCACGTTTGTTTCTGTATGGTATTCACTCGATTACGAATCTAGCGAAACCCACGTCTAAACGCCTAGGCAAGAAACTCTTCCGAAAAAGCTAGCTGCTAATTACAGGTAGTTCATTTTTTTGGTTTGTCTGGGAATTTTTCAGTTTCAGGCGTTTCAAATTTTGCGTGTGTAGAAATTAAGCACAGGTGGTTTAACTTTTGCTCGTGTTTGAGTTCTCTGTTCATTCATTGTAGGTAAATACATATACGCGTCGGCCTAGTAGTGAGCTCGTAGCGCCTAAGTACGGCGGTCGTCCGTCGCGGGACATAACATTCAGAACCCACCGCAGATACTTAATTATCCGCATACTAGTTCCTTACTTTGTGTGCGAATGCATGTTAAGACACAGCCTGGGAGCTGTGCATGCACGTCTCACTGTACCTGCTTCGGCATTTATGCTCTCAATCATCACCGATAATACATATTGGCCGTCTTCCGCCACGGCACCACGGAGAAATGGCGCACTGCAGTGCAGGGGGAAAAAGCGGGGGAAGACCCAATTGAAATACAAACGTTCGAGGGGAGGCGTGCATCGACAGACATTATTTCTGTGCGCAGGTGGCCCATAAGCACGACGGTGAGATCACAGACCGTCTTGGCCATCATTTGGATACTATGTGGATATTCCCGAGGCGCTGTGACAGATCAGAGAGAACAAGGTCGGGCGGTCGCTACAATGAACAAGAACGCAGACACGAGGCTGCTAAATATAACTTGTAAGACCTCCTGAAAAGTGTAGGCGCGGTGTGTGGAAGGCAGAAAATAAAACTGACACCTCATCAGCTACTGTGATATACAACGGGACGCCGCGATTGCTCCACGCGCATGGAGCAGGACTACCGCTGCTGTATACTCCGAGCCTCGTGTCCGCCACTACCGCTTCCTCACCCATGTTCTCGCGAGCAACGCTCGAAGCGCCTCACCCAGGATAGGAACGAGCACCAGGGAGCCTGGCGCATCGCTTGTGCAAGCGCGCGACGAAAGCGCGCTGACGAGCGCTGCGCCTGTGCGTGCGCACTGATTGTCGGCGAATATGTATAACCGCCTCTGATGCCAAATACTCGCCACGCTGGTCGCAAATCGCGCCAGGGAGTGCCGAAGTCTCCACGGATGAAGCAGTCGCGGATGGAAAATACATGGGATCGGAATGGCGCAAGGCGCAGACTCCAGAGGTGCGCAGGTTATTTTGGCCAAAGCGAATCAGGCGATGGGAGTCGCCGGGGAGGAACGGGGCGTGAGGATGAGGAGAGACGGGCGCGAAGGGAGCAAACAGAACGATATGTGAATCTGATGGGATCACGTATTCCCGGGGTGTTGGAGTAAAGACGAAGGCTATGAGAGAAAAGGACAATCAAGGGCTGAGGGAAAGGGGCGGGTAGACATTGTGCGGCGCGTGCATTCGGCGTTCAGACGGCGTGTGGATGAGTGGTAGAGCTCTAGAGCTCGCTCTCAGAGCTTAGAGAGCAGAGATGGCTGGACGTGCAAGCTATTATAGGGTTCACAGAAGTCGGCCCGCCGTTCGCATGATCTGATTCGTGGAGTTGGATTGAGTACGTACGCGTTTGTGGTGAATGGATCCTGGTGCGTCCAGTACGACAGTATACTGGTGTTTTATTACCGCGGTGCGTTCTGGAGGTCTGAATTCCCATCTCCTGTGTCTTACACGTTGTTTACAAATACACACCGACGTTGCGCGAGACATTATCTGTACATTATTGACTTTTATGAATCGCGCATGCGGCGAAGCCTCACTGATTTGATTTAATTGGGCTTATGAGATCTTCAATGTGTAACGTTTCTTCTCCGTAGTACCAGTACTGAGCATGCAAAAATCAGGGGTGTTGAGGACCCGGTACTCCATTTTTTCAGGCAGAATTATGGTTGGATTCACTCAGAGCGTATTTAAACACTATATCTCAAAATGCTCAGATCGTGAATACTTCTATATTGCCTCTTGACTCTATCAACGGCGTCTATTGGCCTCTGCCGGTAAAGAAAATGTCTTGTACGGTGATGAGCCCGCGCTCTCGCCGCCTACGAAATTCGACGAAAACTACATTCCCGCGCCTCTCGCCGCATTCCCACGAGCCACTGACGCATCGCACCGACGCCGTTCCACGTTTCTCGCCCTTTCTCGCCCCTCTCACTTAATTTTACATCATTCAACCCCTCCCCGAATATTCTACGCGGTCACGTTTGAAGCGCGTTCACCGGTTCGCCGAAGCGCGAACATTTGCCACATTGTTATATTTAGACGCCCGTATCCGTCCACGCACCGCCTCTGCTGCGTTTTCAGCATTTGTTTTACATTTTATTTCGAATTCGCACCCTGCTACATATTCCCTATTTGTTTTAAATTTTACATACAAATTATTAGACACAAGTAGGTACAAAAGACACAGTAGAAATATTATGTACAGTCATAAGAAACAGAAGATTATGCCTTGATTTTGTCCTACCTCTCGTTCGCCCCCTCGCCCTCAAATTAAATCGTCTCGTCTCGTCGTCCTCGCCCAGAGCGGTTCAAAGCTAGCACTGTGGCTTACGCCCTGTCTTCCTCGGTTCCCGATTGGCTAGAAGCCGTGGAGGAACACCCTCGCACCCCTACGCACCCTTTTGTCGAGCTTCTGTGTGTCCTGTTCGTCTCATTTCGTTTCGTTTCTTGTTTTTTTTTGTTTTCTCGTCGCCGTTTTTCGCGCGTAGAGTGCTCGAAAGCGTATAAACGGCCTCCTTTCATTCGAGAGTGAGTACGGTGCCTCCACATGTAATTGAAGTTAATGAGATGGGCGACTTCTGATGTTCCCTAGCTTCAACACGAAATGATTTTCAGACCGTGACCTCGGCGGACCACAATTTCCCTCAAAAAATCCATTGCATATCTGTAAGGTACCAACAACTAAATTGAACCCTTTCAATGTCATCTTCGATATCAGTTGCCAGCGCCGAATTACAATTGGTCGACACCGACACCACGGCCCCTAAATATGACGGCCGCCCAAAGGGGCGGTATAAAGTCGTCAGAGATTTGAACGCCTCTGAAGATAACCTATTTTGTTCATTATCAAAAGGCGCATTTAATCAGGCCACCTCGCCCTGTATCTCTTTTCTGATGTAGCAGCCGCACAGTATGTGGTCATTGCCTGATTTTATTATCTGGGCTATTACCCGCTCGAGCAAGGTGCAGGGAGCTGAGGTGCTGAACTACAAGCGTATGTTTCCGCCAGTGAGGGTAAACATGCTATATATTTCTACATGGTTATATACTACAAATACTACAGATACATCGTACGAAGCGTTATTCCATGGCGTTTTAAGTCGTGTTTCGGAATATTTAAGGGACTATTGTTGTGGTGAGCAATGTTAAATATCGAGTGGGGCTTGCGCGTCATGTACATGTTGTATGGGAGAATCTCTGGAATATCCCATCCTTCCAGCATATATTCGAGGCATAACTCTGTAGCCAAGCATCGACCGTTTTTGGGCAACAGAACCTCGTTGGTTCTTTCCGCGATGTTAAGCACGACAAAGAGACAGCTTTCACCATATCTCCTTTCACAGTCAAACAGATTACTATCAAGCACTTTGTAGACGCGGTCGTCCTCGAGTAAAGTCGCAGAATAATCTCCTTTGGGCACAGAAGTGTAATCCAGATGCTTTTTGACGCTCCTGGTGGGCATCAAAAGGACCGGCATGCAGAGCCCCATGTGCGATAGTGTAAGTGGTGACGATGTGGGATAAAATTGTATGTAGCCTTTGGGAAATGAATGTTCATATTCACGTGGGTGGATGGGGATTAAATAGCCCGGAAGAGAATATTCCCCGCCTGAGTAGGTGGATATATTCTCAGTGCCCGTGTTCCAGTTTAAAATCTCCAGCATTGATCCCCGAGGTCGCATTTCAGTATTCAAAATCTCTCTGACAAGACGGAAAAATGCGTGTTCTGAACCTTCACCATACCCTATTGGCATGCTGATATTAAATATGCCCATAAGTGAATACGCGGTGTCCTCTTCTCGCGTGACTTGTCGCTTTGCCGCCCATTGCATCCTTCGCCAGATTGGAACTTTATTCAAATTTCCAGAATGGTAGAGCTCTTCTGCGCTCAAGCCGGTTGCATCGGCGATTGTAGACAGTAAAGTTGATTGTATCAGTTTGTCGGAATACTTAAAACCACCAGATAGGTCTATCCAGTTTTTCGAATAAAATTTGATATTATAAGGAGCAAGCAGTTCCTGGAGCGTCCAGCCTCGTGTAAACCATCTGTCCTTATGCATGTCCTCCGGGGATGTTGTTTCCGCCAAATATGCAATACAAATCTCGGATGACTTATACCACTTGAACATAGAACGAATTGATTCATCGAGTTCGGAGCTGCTTTCCTTGTTGATACAAACAGTGTCCATCCAGCCCAGACGTAAACCGCGCTTTGCAGCCATTTTGCAGAAGTTGGCTAGCTTATTGTATCCAGGAGATTGTGTGTCAAGCACCGTGTGGTTCTTCCAATCGGCATAAGTGATCTCTCCCTTTGGGAGCCAGGTGTGCGATAAGATGGCGTAATTATCAAATGGGTGCCGGTAGTATAGACCTCCTTGGTCAATGATGGAGTCTATGTCAGAAGATATACGTTCCATGATTTCTGATCGGTCGACGAGTTTGATCCCCTTTCCATTCCGGTCGAACATGAGAAGGCGAATGGGCATAAAATCAAACACTCTGTGGCGTTTATTTCTAATGATTCTCTCAGCTAGTTTCTGTCTCTCTGGGTCTAGTTCTAGGCAATTTAATAAGCTATATGAGTACCACTGCATGCATTATGTGGTCTTTATCAGCACTTACCTGTTTCAATGAGGTCAAGACCACTGGATTCCCACGTAGCATGTACGTCTTTTGCAGGGAATAGCTGGTCATGGCCAGAGATGTCAGGTCCCACCACGTTCAAGTCGTCACCGATCACGCCTGTACTATCGAGCTCTAACACATTCGAATCATTACTGTCGTCTAAAGTGGAACTACATCATAGAGACACACCTTGAAGGTGAACTATATTTCCATGCGACTTCTCCGGCTGCTGAGTATTCGAAGACTGCACAAGAGACGCGGCGAACTGTTCCAGGGAAACGAGCAGGTTTTTTCCTTCAATTGTGAGCCCTTCCTCTGGACGAACGGCTGTCTTCAACTTTGCAGAACGAGTGCGACCCTCCGCAGTTGGTTGGCTGGGAGCGGATGAGACATTAGGACTTATTCCTATGGCATTATATTGTCCTTTGAATATGCTAAAGACCGGCGACAGTGTCAACACTCACCTGGTACCTTTAATTCGCCCGTCATTATAGGGAAAATAAAGTTTGCGAGCGCTGTGAGAAGCGCCTGGCCCACGGCGGCGTCGTCTACAAACGCAACAGCTGTGAGAAAATATTTTGATTCTAGTCAGATGTGTTCGTACCTTTCGCAAGCCCATCGTCGTTCACTGCGATTTTTGTCTTTTCGTCGACCGAAGACATGGCTATAGTAGATTGGTGTTCAAATTTGACAATTTTCTGTCAACAAATCGAGATATTGGATCAGTGTCTGTTTCGCGCGGAATAGCGGGAGGGATCCATATGCCATTTACCATTTGAAGAGTACTGAAATGTGGACGAGATGTGGATGAGTGTAAGAGTTGCAGGCAGACAGCAAGCGCATACATACATGTCGCTCGATCCTTGTTCCCTTGTTCCCGTCGCTAACCTTCTCTATTTTGGGATCGCATCGCGCGCTGTCACTTAGACTCAATGTCCTGCCGCCACAGTATTTATTGTATGTAAAGGCGTTGAACGTTCGTTTATAGTATATAAACCTTCTTTTTTCTTCCTAGGATTATCGGACGTCTTCAGTTGGAAAGTTATGGGCTCATTAAGGCTGGAACACCGTTTAGCGCCCACGGTAGATATTGATTTCTCCCACTACTACTATTTATAGGCTTTGCATGAGAATCATGATGAGTCTATATGTCGCTCTTCGTTCCCATCACTAACCTTGTTTAATTCGGGATCTCATCGTGATCGACTTGCACTCAGTGGCGAGTAGGCATCGCGTGGCTGACAACCCAAGCCGTTTAACACCAATCCCGCCGTAGAAACTTTCAATATTGTTGCTCAGATTCCAACATTTTTTCAATTGCGAAATATTGAATTCATCGAACCTGTAACAAACAATTTAGCGCCCACTTTAAACAATGATTGCTCTGACCACCAGTGCTATTTATATGCTTCACGTACTACCGCGTTCTCTCGATCAGTTTCAACAATACATCCTGTCGCACTCCTTATCTGCTTGAGTATTCGGCTGTAGCAGACAATAAAGCAGCATGCTGTGGCGCAAGGCCAAGTGAAGTAGAGAACAACCAAATCAATACACGTTCCACAGGATTCGTGTCATCCATAGCCGTTTTTTATGTGTAGGCCCTTAGAGAACAAAGGCTACACTAAACATGAGGTACATATTACGCGAGCAATGTGATAGATCTGGGAAGACTGGAATGACATCCATGCGATGACAAGTAGATAGTCACCACAACGCCGATCGCGCGGCGCGCACTGGTGTCTTCCAATTTGTATCGTTCCAGCGCAGGGACGTCAGTGCTACAGATGGGTGAACAGGCTCTCTTGTCGTGCGATACACCAGCACGGATAGTGCAGCGCCATGATCATCCGTGCGACGCGGTGATGCGGCGCACGCAATGCCCTATCTCCCGCATGATGCGTCCTCTCCTGCATCGCTCGCGCGCGTGCACGGCTGAATTTGCGGAGATATCCAAGCTCAGCGCCCTCTTGAGCACACTAGAAACACGCCTACTTCCACGTCAATCGCTCAGGAGTTCTCAAAGAACTCTCGCCACATCCCATCCATCCAGCCGGCGACGCACGCGGTTATGCCAAGCATCTCGCGCATGCACGCACGCATAATACGGCGATCTCCTTCTGAGAACCACGGGCGTGGGCGGTACGGGGAACAGCGAAACTGCGCTGGACTAAGCACTGCTGGAGTGGAGGCTGTGCTCATCTTGAAGCAGCGCGTACGACCGTCAGCTCTTCATGTCGCACAGGAGCTCTCCGCGACGCAGGGGAACGTGGACGGAGCCCACGCTGCGCTTCTTCCTCTCTCCTACGTTCTCGCACTTGGAGTACGCTGGTGCTCACGCTCAAGACGCGGAGCGCCTGTCGCGTGATACGCGCTCGTGAAAGCAGGTGTTACAGGCGTCCCCCTGGATGCCTCCGGTAGGGAGTGATGTAATTCAGCGTTTCCTCGTCTTACACGGCCTGAAGGCAGTTTCCATAGTAGGGAGAGAGTCATGAGGCAGGGCACAGAGGAGAACAGAAAGGCAGTGAAAAAACGGAAAGTAAACCCCATTCTGAGCGCCTGACAGCGCGCGCCACACTCGCTGACGTTGTACGTGTGAGCTCTCTCTCGCAGTGAGTTCCATTTAATCAATATATTCATGGGGAGGTGGTGCGTCAGCCCGCAGGCGCGTTGCCGGGCCACAGGAGGCAGTACACGCCGCTGTCCGCCGAGTTCTCAGCGCCGCGCTGAACCCGTAGACGCCACGCGATGGCTGCTGCTAGATCACATAACCCAGGGTCGCACGGACGCATACATATAAACATAGAGGAACGCAAGTAAGTACCGTAGTACGAAGAGCGCGCCGCAGAGGAAAGAGACACGAGCGCGAAAAAGACGTCGCATGGGTGACGGATGAGGCAAAGGGGACGTTGCACCGCCACCAGTATTGCAGGAACTGCGCTCACTTGGAGTGAGTCGTGCTGTGAATTCGTGTCCTTGGAAAAAATCAGAGAAAAGACGCCAGAAAGTCTAAAGGTTTAATATTCTGAATATTTGAATACTTAAGCCCCCCCGCCAGGGCGCAGCGATGCTCACGGGAGTCCGCCTCCAAATACTCAGGTCAAGGAGATTCAGACTACAGACTCATCGATCTCAGGGCTGACGCGACGCAGTCTCTATTTTCATCTTCACCCGCGCTTGCGGTCGAACTCTTCGATACCTCCGCCTTCAACCTATGCTGACGCGGACACACCGTACCGCATTCCTCCCCGTTGGCTGTTCGACTCCGCGCGTGAATGTTCCTATCGTTTGCCTCGCGCTTGCGAACTCAAAAAGGAGGTCGTTCAGGCGCATTCTCCCGAGCCATCTTTGTCTGTGTTTCTGCTTCCTTGGCTGCCGTGCACTGATGCCCCACCAGCTCCCTGGCCCCTATCCTTCCTTCTCCCCTTGTGCACCGGCGCCGCCGCTGTCCGATGCCAGTGCCACAGAGTAAACAGATGTGATATACTTAAATTTATGAAAGGTAGTATGTTTGATAATTCTTGAAGTTCTTCCTCACGGTTACCAAAGTTAGGCAATATATCGAAGTGTCAATCATGTCTTGTGGTGTCTGTCGTGCTATACTTAGATTGATGAAAGGTGGTATGTTTGGCCATATGAGTGCTCGACATAACGCAGTTGCACATAAATAGTACGATTCCAACAGCTTCGAGAATCGGGATTTCCGAAGCTCCGTGTGCTGTCTTCGTTGTCGGAGACGTGATTTCGCGCCAAACGGACGGGGACTCCACATTTATTTACAACATCATTCTGTATTATATAGTACGCCTCACAAATCACTTTGCGGAACATTCCGGGGAGGGCAGGAGGTATTTTCATCTAAAGCCTAGGAACTCGTGGTAAATTGGGGGTAGAACTTATTATAGGATACCAACACGTACATTTGAAGAGGTGCTAGATATGTGAGTCAGGAGGGTACCATAGATCGGTTCCATCCGAATAGCGTTCGAGAACCTCCAGGGTATGTGTATTCTGTTTGCAGATATTCATAGGTCGAAATTCTTATACTATAATATTCTTTGTACTATATATCTGAGTACTGAGAACACCTCCTACATAAATTCACTTTATTTTAAAAAATATGGGCGAAGTTCAGTGGTTTAAACGAACCATTAGCAACAAGCTGGTAAAGACCGCCGTCCTAATTCTAGTATATTGGTGAGCATATTGCCTGTCTCTTTGTATACGTAGTAATTCGGATGTCTTTCTAGCTCAGCAGAAAATACATGCGGTGACACCTAGAGTACACTGGGCAAGAATATTTCCAGTAAATACTAGTACAAATGGGGCCCCTGGATGCGGAAATTATCCCTCCGATTCGAGCACAGAAGGCTTCTACGAGGTACAGACTTACATTTAGAAGACTAGTAATTATTTGAACGCCGGAGAGAAGAGCACGGAGATCTCCTGGAACTGTCCATGAAGCAGCTCTGACAAGACATCCAAGCACGGGGTGAAAGACAGCTACTATCTTTACTTTGATAGCCTCGGCCAGGCTTCTCCGGACCGCTGCCCGCTGAGCAAGAATCTGTGTTCGTGAAGATTATCATTAGACACTGCACGTACACCTTATCAGGCTCCTATAAGGCATTGAAAGTTAGTTCGATAAGGATCCGATGCAACAAGTCAGTTGGGTTGATGCATGGCTAATTGAAGGATATACTCTTTTTTTGGATATGACATTATTTCCTGCATGCCATGTGTGTATCAATATGGGTCAGTCGGCCCACCTACCAACATGAGATCTCCCCCTCTCTTAGGTACCCATACCCAAAATATATATTTACCTGAATCGGATAATTCTGCTGCGTTTACGCCTGTGCACAAAGTCGGCGTGTCTGGGAACGTCGCCGGTGTATCAGCCACAACTTACGACAGACTGCCTTGTGCACTCCACATGCATTTTTTACCAAATATTGTTGACTTCGCTCTATTTATGCACGGTTTTCTGTCTTCTAGCTCTAATGTATGTATAGCAGCATCCAGTGAAGGTTTAGGAGGGAGAGACCTGGACCCAGGTGTGTACCAACCTATTCAAAGCCGTTTTGCGGATCTTTTCTACATCATCAGACGTGAGAACGTCAGTAAAACCTCGTAACTTGACCTTGATGCGCATAGCATAGAATAAATGAAACAAAATTGCGGCTTCAAAGATCTTTTAACCTTCCTCTCAAAAATCCATATAAATTACTAGAATAATACAGAAATCTACTCCTACATCTACTAATTACGATGGGACGAATTACAACGGGACAATATTCACCAGGCCATTCGTGGATGTCTCTTTACATATTCAGCCCGAGTGTCATAATTGCAGAGTCAAATTTTTATTTTCTATCCAATCCTAAGGCATTCCCTAAGATGTAAATCGACCAGATGGAGCATCGGATAATGCTTACCTGCCAATGAATACACTTTGACATGGACCAGACTTCCAAATGTGCGGCCAATCCGGAATGAATGTCAAATAAATCCTTAGATCGACGTGCATTACCCTTTGGGTTCATTTGTGCCCAGAGGAAGGAAGTATCTCCTTCAAGATTTATATGAGTACAGGCGGAATTTTATTTTTACAGAAATCATCTAGCATAAAAAGGTTCTAACCAGCACAACAGGAAAGACATTTCAAACCATGATTTCCTCTCTCCAGAGCATTTCACAAAGCGCATTATTGCTGCTCTCTTCGTTTATGAGTCTCGGTACTACAGACTTGACGTCTGACTTATCGAGCCTGAACTTCACCGTCTGGGTTCCCGGAACTACGGCTTACTCGAGTGAGGTCACTGCCTGTGAGTTTAATAATTAACAGTGCAATTACGAACATATCTAACCTCACACCTAATGCGAAGTCAATCGGAGGTTCACGATCCAGCCATCCGCTATATTCTTCCCATCTTCAGCTCAAGATGTCTCGACCATAATGACACTAGCGAACACATATAACCACAAGGTAGTCGCTCGTAGCGGAGGCCATAGCTATATAGCCAATGGACTGGGTGGAAAGGATGGCGCGTTTGTTGTCGATTTGGGCCAATTTAACACTGTCTCTGTAAATCCTAGCACCAACCTTACGACAATTGGCTCGGGTAATCGACTCGGTAACGTAGCCCTTGCCCTCAATAAGAGCGGACTAGCAATACCCCATGGTACGTGTCCGTATGTTGGAATTGGTGGACTTTCAGGTAAGGATATTTATGACATTTTCGTCAAATGTATTGGTATACTCAATTTTTTGTTTGCAGGACATGGTGGCTATGGATTCACCTCCAGGAAATGGGGTTTGACTCTGGATCCTATTGTCGCACTTGATGTCGTGACTGCCAATGGAGACATTATCACAGCCAACGAAACGAACTATTCTGATTTATTTTGGGTGAGCTCCTGTTTGAACAATCACCGCACGTCCCTGAGCTGAGTTATCCTTTTGTTGACTTTCAGGGCCTGCGAGGCGCATCGAGTTCTCTTGCGATTGTTACGGCCATTCATATGAAGACTTTTGCCGCTCCCAGCTCGACAACAATTTTTGAGTATACGTGGGACCTCACCGCATCCGAAGCCACATCGGTTTTGACCGTATTCCAAGCCTTTGGTCGATCTCCAGCCCTCCCCGCGGACTTTGCCGGTGAACTCAACATCAGAGCCGGATCTGCGAAAGGCCGCGTAAACATTGTCCTTCTCGGAGGATGGTATGCGCGTGCAGCAGACTATCACCCCGTAATTGCACCGTTCCTGGCAGCGGTTCCCACTCCAAAAATCGAGAAGCTTACAGTGGGGAGTTACATAGACAGCGCACAGTATCTAGGAGGACTTGGGAGGTTGAACACTACGGGAATTCCTGATTCAACGGACACCTTTTACGCCAAATCTCTCATGACGCCCGCTGCCACCCCAATAACCATCACTGCTGGAACAGCATTCATGACGTATCTTGCTAATGAGGGCTTCAACGCGAACACAGTGCGTTCTCATTTTTATTTAGACAAATACGTTCTGCTGCTCACCAGGTCACATCGTGCATGCACAGGATTGGTTCGTACAAGTTGAGCTCTACGGAGGAGCCAACTCGGCGATCAATAAGGTTGCGAGAACTGCGACGGCATTCTTCAACCGCGACTCCTTATTTACAATCCAATTCTACACCTCGGCACGGGGGGGTGTCCCACCATTCCCTGATGAAGGGTTCGATTTGCTAGATGGTATGCTTCACCTTCTGCGTTTTCATACTACACCACTCTGACAATCTGTTTACAAACAGGTATGGTTGATAGCCTGATCATAAACAGTCCACCAAACTGGGAGTATAGGTGAGTCGTTCGACCTAATTTCATCAGGTTCTCTAATGATCCTGGGCTAAAATAGCGCCTATCCGAACTATATTGATGATAAATTGACCAACTGTGGGTTTTTGACGACTGATACCGTGTGGGTATACTCACCGATGATCAATATGATTATATATATTTCACAGGGCAAACTCTCTATTATGGAGCAAATTATCCTCAGTTGCAATTTTTGAAGAAGCAGTACGATCCCGAAGATATCCTGAGTTTCCCGCTATCGATTCAAGCCCCGGCACAGTGATGGGTTCAGTTAACGTATGTTTCTAAAGATTAAGGATGTTTCTAAGGACAAAGTGTAAATTGTAGTCTATGAAGAAAGATCGTACTGTATTAAACGGGTTTGAAGAGAATGTTACATAAGATTCTTGATTGACTGGACATTAGTACATACATATTGACCGGTGACGGACAATTGATACAATCTGGGACAGGCTCCATTTCGTACTTCGCAAGCGGTCATTGTGGCCTGCGCACTGTCCTTCTATCACTATCCTCCTCATCACTTACGCGCGTCGCTCTGTTCATCCCAGATTGTCTACTACCTGGCGCATCCGTCTACAAGTTCCCTCTTAGGTTGATGCCAACGTGCCTCACCTCTCACAGACGTCTAACAACGCCCCGCTCCCCCCGTGCTCTTTCGCTGGGGGCCTCTTCGCCTTTGACTGGCTCGAGTGAGCCGCCCTCTACAGGTGCGTCTTTCTCTCTTGTCCTACGTTACTCTTATTTTAGTAAAGTTGCTAATGCAGCCGTCTATCTCCAACTCACCGACGCTCGCTTCCCTCGCCCAGCCCCCTGCTTGACGAATTTTTCCAACACAACCACTGCCCAAACAAATTGGAGCCTCGTCGAACCATGCTAGAGTCGGCACAAAACTGCACAAAACCGCCCACGTATCGAATTATGTTCCACGTGCCAGTCGAACGACGCTACAATTTTTTTCTGTCCTTGCCAATCCGATCCGCAGCCACACGATGTTCGTCCAACCCGTTCTGCACTTGAACACGAGAAAACGAGCCAACTGGCCTATACACATCAACTCAACGATTCCAAGCAATTGCACATCCTATTGTCAACGCCATCACTTTCGACCATGCTTTTTTCGCGCAGCTTCCGCACGCCCTGGCCCTCGTTTTTGACTCGCGCGGACTGTATTTTTACCCTTGAATCTGGTCTTCACTCTGTCCCATTTCATGCTGCATAATTCTACACAGACCGCCACCGAACAGGGCGCGCCATACACTGCGCGCTCCGTCATATGGCGGACAACATGCTCTCAGTAAGCTTCACACTTGCGTTCCGACCTATTCTTTGTTTTCCGGGAACCAGTACTCACACTAGCATTTGTCCGGCTCCCTCTTTGCGTTACCTCACGTGAATTTAAGCGGTATCCTCACTGAACATGCTTTCACGATCCCCAGCGCTCGATCTCAGGCTGCAAAATTATGCTTGCGAAATCCCCGTGTAACACACGCACCCTGTTGTCACCACCCATTCCTCTGCATCGCGTTCCTTAACTTGCACAGGTACGTAATATGCCTGTGCTCCTGTACCCGCTGCTGATGCGTACATCCATCGCGGCTACCTTCCTCTGCATGCGGCCCGTCCACTCCCTTCCGCCCACTCCCTTGAATCGCGGCGCGCTGAGAGACCTACCGCCGCACAGACCCGCCTGCACTGTACTTCACTCGAGCGGGGGACAGAGTAGAGCCTGAACGCATCGCTCTTTGAGCTACTCGATACATGAGAAACAGGCGCGGGGTGTCAGCGGGATTATTTCACGCACCGTGCATGGTGAAAGAGGAGGAAGGCAGGTAGATGGTGGCGCTAGTTGCCTAGAGCATGCGCTCCGACGCGCATAAAGCGCCACGGTGGAATGCCGACGTCGAACATTTTTTACATGCGCATGCGTACGCACAACGCACATGACAGCCTCCGTAAACCATGGTATCTTAAGGCGGCTGTGTACCGCGCCTGACGGATGGGTAAAACCGCGGTGTGGCGGTGGTGAAGCGGTGTGGTTGTGCCAGCGCGGCGGCGGTTCTGTGAAAATGCGGCGGGATTGAATAGGGTCGGAGTGGGGGAGGTTTAGGTGGGGTAGGGAGGGTCCCAAAACGGAGAGATGGGGTGCGCATCAAGTGCGCATGCGACGTTGTGGCATACAAGGGTTTTTCGAGCCTGCGCTTGATGGGCTGATGGAGGTCCAGGAAGTCGGGGTGGGATAAAATCAAGCACACGCTAGTCTCGTACCCATTCCGTTTTGGGCCACTTTCTCGTGTGAACATTGCCCGATCATAAAATGATGGGCTCGCAAACTGCCCAAAGCGCTGGGAAAAAACAGATTTGACGCGTTCTCGTGTTGCTGCTGAGTTATAACCCGATTTATTTGCGCTTCTTTTCCGTGCGGCTGCAAGATTGGCATATGAACGAGCTTGTTGTTCAAAATGAGGGTGTAAAGGGGTGTTAGACATGTAAGGACAGTTTGTATTAGATAGATTATATTGGGATTATACCATAGTTATTGTCAATTGAGGGGAGGGATGGATGATGAAGCTTCTATAAACAGACGCGGACGCGTTGCGACGACGCGAATTGGCCTCACGTGCAGACAAACAAAGGTCCTTGGGCCATTGGAAATTGTCACGCTATGACGCATGGGGGGCTCAGTGCTCACTGATCCAAATGCACCAGACGTTCTGGGCAGTTTTGAGCCCATCAATTTATTGATCGGGCAATGTTCACACGAAAAACAAGCCCAAAACGGAATGGGTACGAGACTAAGCACACGCATGCGGTGCGAGTCGTATTTGTCTTCAGGGTGAGGTAGGCCCTGCGCGTGTCTTCGTGTGTGCACACTGCACGCGGGTTGGTGCAGCCGATTTCGGCAGGCTCAAAGTAATCAACTACTCATAAGTTACGTAATTTTTCAACCTTTCAAATAATTCATCTCCGTTTTGACCCTTGACGAAGTCTTGAAGGCAACTTGAAGGCCTTACTCCCCGAGTTCTCGTTTCTACCTACTGGAATTTTCCCTGATTCACTCACCTTTGGTTAAACAATGGGGAAAATTACCGACTTACCTATCGAACTATTGGAGTATATCTTCGACGACGTGGCCACGATGCTCTCGCCCAAATGGTACCGTAATCCGCCCACTCCGAGCCGTTCCTTGTTCCCATTCAACGTTGCGTCAACTTGCATGCTTTGGTTCACCGTCCTGAAATCGAAGCCGAAATACTGGCGACAAGTCGTGATCGATGTCGCGGACGACCCAACCCCCTTCCTCGATACGCTGACGTTATTCAAAGCCGACCAATATTTCGGGAGGATTGTCGTTGTTTTCTCTAGTGCCAAGGACTACGCTCGCCAGGAACAGACCCGGCACGACGAAAACACTTATGAGGAAGCGAAAGCCATTGAAAATGCCCGGGCGCGTATGATCTTCGACCTTCTGGAAGGTTCTCTCGCCGGGTGTGTAGGAATCACCTTTTCCCTTCTGTATCAATCTTCCCTGCCCTCAGCCGTACGCCTATGCTCCCACCCACTTCCATTATTGCAACAGTTGGCGCTTACTTGTGTTATCTATGACTGTGACGAGGTTGATGTCCATCTCTCTCATGGAGAATTATATACGCTCGACTCCGTGCAGAACGTTGCGCTAACGGGCGCCAGCTTCATGGAACTCTATGGCAGGAACTGGAACCCGCACCAAACTTTCCCTCTAAAGAATCAATTCCTTTTTCAGCTTTTCATCAGTCATTTTGTATTTAATAGCGTCGAACAAGTCAAAAAGTTTCAAAGAGCGCTGGGCGAAGCAGGAACGTACAGCATTCTCTCGCTTTCGGATCTCGCCCTGATATGTCGCGGGGTAGAGACACCTGACCCGAGTATTTATATTTCCACGACGCACCTTATATTTGACTCTGTCTCACCTAATTTCATTGAGGCATTTATACCAACTATGCTCAGCGATCAGGAGATGGAGATTCTTACGTTCCGGAAATGCGACATTCCTCAAGACCTATTTTGGCAATTTAATGACGATAATCTCTCGTGCTCCCTCGAACTCCTCCAGCTCGTCGATATCCCATACAAAGAAGACATATCTAGCCTCTATAATGCAATTCGCACCCTTAATCCCACACATCTTCAACTCCGTCACTGTGAAGGTGTTACCGACAAGCTGCTCAAAGATGTGGTGGAAAGCGCTAGAATCCTCACATTGCAACTGCATGACTGCAGTGGCTTTACCTCCCGCGGGGTGCGCGAATTTATCTGTGCACGACGCGAGCTAGATCTCAAAAACTCCGACGCACTCAGGGTGGTAGAGGTCTATGGAACGGGTCCCCTGCTCGCTACAGACGATGCTGCATTTCTTCTCGAAGAAGAGAATAAAGCGTCTCACGAACCATCTGGCAAAGAGAAATCAGACGAAGAAACAGAGAACGATAACGACGAAGTTGAAGAAGAGAGCGAACACGCAGAGGAGGATGATGGAGTGGATGGTGGAGAGGATGGTGGAGAGGATGAGGAGCACGACGAAGACGACGAAAACTGGGGCCTCAGTGAGGATTCTCTGACCACTCGCTTCGAATGGAACGTGGTGGGGCACGACAACGTCCCTGATGGGTACGTGACTGACCTACGTCCCGCGGACAAAGTGAGACCTTTGGCTCTGGGGATGGATTTTGGAGGCTGCTCACTAACTCGGGCATCGAAAAGTGCAATGTATACTGCCAATACGGATACATCCCCCACATGGTAGTTAGTTGAAAATGTGTAATGTATTCCGCCCGTCGTAACCACGCCTCATTCCACTGTTAAATATGACTATAGGTGCGTGCCAGTGTCTGGCACTGAGCGAGCTGATGACACGTTGTCCGCACTGCCCCACAAAGTAGAGCAGCGCATGAAAATTTCCAGCAATGACGCTTCGGCGCGACGCTCCTCGTTCCTCGGAATTTTCAGAAACGTGAGCACTGTGTGGATGCAGGTGTACTGTCTTCCGTGGACCAAGAGCATTGAAGAGGAGCACTGGGCGAACGCTGCCAGACTTGGCCCCGCGCAGATTAGCCGTTAACGTGTGACTGAAAGATCGTTACACTCGAGCGCGACGCAGGCGCGTATTTTTATTTATCTTGCTATATACTGCGTGATTCAACGCGACGCATCTCGTACACGCGCTCTAGTAGCCCGCAGTAGGTATGACTGCAGACGTAACTGCGGACGCGTCGAGCACATCACTGGCGCGATCAGTACTCGTCGCCCGATATCCACAGCCGAGCGGGCGTCCACCTCCATCGAGTATATGCACCGCACCTCTGCTCCCAGAATTCACACCCTGCGCGCCTCGAACGCAAAGACACACACGAGAATACACGTGTAAGATATCCCTCAAATGCTACGGTGGCTCCTGCGCACCCCATCATACCCCACTTCACCCCACGCTGCCTCGTTCTCTCCGTCGCGCAGCCCCCGTTCAAAAACCCGCAGTTGCGCTCGTAAAGCCGGATCGAACTGCACTCATAGATATCTACCAGGCGCAGTACACACACTTCTTGAGGCGCCGGTCCTCGGCAGCGCGCAAAGCGCTCTCTGTCGCGCTACACGAGCTGGTGGGCAGGCGCGTTATGGTCGCGTTGCCAGTGGGAGGAAAGCATCCACTGATGTTAAAAAGTTGTGGTACAAATTTTCAAGAATGGCAGTAGCACTAGAAAAATATATGTTCTAAGTCAAAAAAACGACGGAGACCTATGGTTGACTCGCTAGTCATGGCGACTGGGATGTAAAAAAAGAGAGTCGACACAAGTCGCGGTCTCCGCTAGCAGATACAAAGCAAGCGTATGTGTCGCACCCAAAAATCTTCAGTATTTCACTTCTCCTTGAATGGTGCCGAACCTGTGGTAGGCTGTCAGGACATGTCAGGACTCAGGAGGGCGCGATACAGGGGTTGCCGCGTGCCGGGCGAGATCCAGGGTAGTCCGAGAACGATGCCGACGTTGGGCCACTCATCGTGGGAATCGGCATCGGCGGTGCGCCTCCATGCGTAACGCGTTCTTGTCGGGTGCGCACCAGCCATGCGCGGCATTCCGTGTCCTTTTGCTGATCTTATTTCGCTAGTGATATCCTGTATCCGCTTTATTCCACTTACTCGACTTCCTCTGCATTATTCCTGCTTCTCTAGGTCATAGCATCACTCGGGACGCCATCTGTCGCGGCGGTGCTTGTGAACTACTTACTGCTTTAGGGAGGGCGTCGATTTGCTGCTTACCATCCGCGAGGAATAAGTTAGATGAGACCACCGTATTTAAAATTACCTGCCATATTCAAAAAGAGGATACAATACTTTCGTGTATATTTAAACTCAGAACGGGGCATTTTTCCAAAAATTACACCAAAGATAGATCACTATTTCAATAGTTTTCCCTTCCGACTTGCCCTGCATCACTGACATATGCTCAGAAATCACACAAGAATACATTGTTATGTATGCACCACCACTCCTTCTGCCTTCTGGAACACCGGTCACACATTTCGTACTCCACTCGACACTAGGAATATACATCTAAACTTGGATGAGTGCGGCATCCCTTGGCCACACAGCAACGGTTACTTTACGACCTTCAAATATGGGACGGCCGTATAAGTAAATTATATCCTGATCTTACAAGAACCGTTATCAGCGGACCGTATGTCACACTTCGGTTTTATTCCGCAGTAGCTGGTAACTTCCGAAGGGCGCAGGCCACAGGCGCCTTGACTAGACGTAGTAACAGAGTGCTTCAATTTAAGGCTGAGGTTAAAACCGCGATCCGGTCGGTGCTTGAACTTTCTCGGGCGCTAAAACTCGTATCTGGACGAACAGACTCGCTCAGATTTTGATTCCTTCTGGAGACCTTATTAGCCACCCATAAAGCCTATTTTATTCCCTGATCCGCGGGCGACATGATAGCTCGCGCCAATCTTCAAATTAGGTAGTATGTGGTGTAATTGACAGACAAAAGTGTGTGTTTGGGCGAAAGATCAAAGGAATAAGATTATCCAATAGGGAATACAAATTATGTAAATCAAGAAAGTGGAGGTCCAGATGCGAAGAGGACGCAGTGCGTTACCGCCTACGGGCGCCTAAATTTATGCAGATCACAATTTGTTGCGTGCTCGCAGGTTGTTAAGCGCGCTGATAAGATGACCATATAAAAAACTGCTGGAGATCTTCCATAATTTAAAAGACTTACGAAATAAAGTTGACGGGTTATGGCGGTCCGTTTGGGTAAGTATTCCGCGTAAACTCAACATTGTGCGCGAAAATTTTAAAGTCATTTGAGTGTCCCCGTA
>JAEKIV010000507.1:0-30217 GCA_016801325.1 Hypholoma fasciculare
TACCAATATATGGGCTGGAAACGGCCAAAGGGGGCGCTAGTCGTTGCCTAGCTCATTATAGTAATGTCATGTGATCTGGATCACGCGCACTGGACGCGCCAAGGATGCGCATTTGGCGTATATCTTGCGCACATCTCATCGAGAGGTTATCGAGAGCATTCCATGAGCTCCTATATAGTACTGACCGTGTACCTAAATACTTGTAGTGTATCCTG
Source organism: Hypholoma fasciculare (assembly GCA_016801325.1). Classification (NCBI taxonomy): domain Eukaryota; kingdom Fungi; phylum Basidiomycota; class Agaricomycetes; order Agaricales; family Strophariaceae; genus Hypholoma; species Hypholoma fasciculare. The sequence continues at coordinate 216 of JAEKIV010000507.1, forward strand.
TCATTCAATTTGGAAGAGCTCAGGAAATGTACTTGCGACAGAAACGCAGAGGAACACCCTGACAGCGGAACTGTTCAGGGCAAAAAACATTGCAAAAACACAGCTTGCGTTACAAAATGGGTGCGCAAGGTTGTTTAATTAATTTTTTTGGATATAATACTAACTTACTACAGTATTATCTTGAATGTGTTGGTTTGGAGATCGCGCCGAGGGGATGGACCTGTGAAACGTGTATTTCGGATGGTCCTGGGAGTGCGGGGAAGCGGCGCGCGTGATTACAAATTGATTGTATCTGCTATATTAGGAAGAATTGATCGTTATGTAATGGTCACGATGGAGGGTGGGTCCGCCGCCAGGTCCTTAAATGTTTTCTCGACCTCAGGTAAAAATTAGTGTTTTCGGACCCCCTTGAGTCGTGGGTGATGGTAAGTATCGAGGACAAAGGGTGTATGAATACCGATCTGACCAAGTTATCTTTCCCTTCAATCTAGTATGAGAAAATTCAATGTAGAAGACCCGTTTGATGTACCCGTGTTGGGGAATCCATTCGGCCTTCAAGTTGTACTTACAGAGGGATATGAGGGCGAATATAAATACGAGGAAACGGAAATTCCATATGTACATGAGGCATAGAACCGACTCGCCGACTTCAAACTGTGTCGCTGGGTACCCACAGAATGCGCGTGCAGAGCGGGCCATACGTCCATCCGAGGCTTATTCGGGAGCGCATTTGTGTCCGCACCTATTTACATATCTACGCTGATCAGGCAGATTGACCATTGTCGATACACTGTCTCTTATCTGGGAGGCGCCGAAGTCTCGCGCGTGTTGCGCATGCATCACGCCACTGTTCGGGCCCTGGGGTCAGCGTCAGAGAAATATACCCAATTTTTAACATTACGTCTAGCATTCTGTGAAAGGCGGTATTTGATATCTTCAGCGTGTGCTGTTCTTTCCTCGATTCTTGCACATCAGGCTGGTGACATTCATCCATGGAAAATGTCGAAGTGGAGTGGAAAATCGGCACGTAGCAGCGCCGTCTCGCTTGACCAGCGGCATTTTTCCACGTTTTCGAGAACGCTGCAAAAGTGGGGTGTAAGCGTAGAGGCGACTTCTTCGACAGCGGCTCGCGCCAGATCGTTCTGCTGATATCACGTCCCTGTATTCTTCCTGAGACAGAGGAACTGCAGATGATTCCTATTATGCCCACTTTATCTACAAAATGGTGATGACACTGGCATTTTGCATGTCTGAGCTTGGGTACCGCGTTAGATCGCTCGAGCGTCTGTTCCCTCACTTCGTCTTCGTTACATTCATCATGCTCGGTTTCAAATTTGTGGGATACCAGTGGGTCTGCAAGGCTGAAAATTTCTCAACGGCTGGGTCTGTGTGAAATTTACGATCTTCCTGACTATGCAATTAACGATGATAATGGACTAGAGTCAAAACATAACCCACAGCGACCGAGTGCGCCGAAATACATAGGGCGCATGCACTCGCACGACATCGTGTCTCTCTTCAAAAATTGAACTTAGGCAGACCTAGGCCTACGGAGTAATTGTGTGAGGCGATCTACTGGTTTCTCTCAGGTAATGCTTCCTGCGCTCCAAAATTTTGAGCATTAGGGCGGATGAAATTGAATTTGGTTAATCTTAATGTTGTATTCGAAAGATGCGCTAGAAAGTTATGGTAAGAACAAATATTCGCTTGAGTAGGTTAATATAACCATCAAACATGCCCACTATTGAAGCTTGTGAAACCTTGATGCTAGCGTGCGTTCAAGTGTGACGTCTAAGCCGCGCACGTAGGCTGTGTTGATGGTGCCCTGATTGATATCGAGGGTGGTTCTAGCCATTTCTCAGGGATTCATGCTGCTGGAATTCAGAGTCGACCCATCGATGTTTCGCGACACGCAAAATTACCCCACATAACCGCCAGCGTCCTTACGAGCATGACGCCGGTCATTATTGACTACCAAGCACCTGCATGCATGCCGAACGTGCCACCAATCAACCCCACACGGAACCTGCCCCGCATCGGCACGCCGCTGCCAGACGCCAGGCCCTGCGGCACGCAGCAGTGACGGGCGTCCTGGACGTCCGTGATGCGTACCTAGCGGACCGCCTGCCGAAGCGAGATGGGAATTGACGCTGGGCCGCCAATCGGTCCCAGCCAACCGCCGTGTACTGCGCACTGAGCGCGCAATGGGAAATGGGCACCGATCGCGCCTCCTCTTTAGCGCCGCACTCAGCGCACTAGCGCTGCGTCCCTCCCAGGCGTGCTGAGCGTCGTGTCTAATTATGTTACTCTAACGCCTAAGAGCCAGGCGCCTATTCGGGCTCCACCTGGGAACGCCGCACGCATGTGCCCATATAAGGGAAGGCGCCAATTAAAGAAGACGTGCCACTGCGCCTGTATTCGAAGCGCCGGGTCGCGTGCCGCGCACGCGGCGCGTGCTATTCGCCTCCGGCGATGGCGCGCTGACAGCTACTCCATGTGTGCCCGGTTATGGCAGGTGAATGTACCAAATGCGGATTTTGATGCAGTGATCAGGGCACGGAGCGGGGCGAGCAGAAACATTCGACGGAATCTAATCAGTGCACCCTTCTAACTCCTGGCATAACAGGGCCCGATATCTTTCGACAAGTTCTATCATGGTCGCCGTATGTAGGATCGCTCGATGCTGGCGAGGATAAATTAACTCAGTTCGAGCACAAATATTAAACGTCAAGTGATCATGAGCAGGTACATGTAATTTGTATCGCCTCAAATTCGGGTTACCGCGAGGTAAAAACGACACCGAAGACATGGGGATCGCCATGCTCCAGATAGCAGTCGAACCCAGCGAGTCATATGTGCGTTTGTCTCAACGCGCGCCGCCGTCAGGGACAGCGCACGCAATAATGGATCTATAAAGATTTTCGTCCATCACAGCTGCGTCAGAAACCTTACTATATCGACCGCAAACATCGATGCATCTTCGTTTTTTGTTCAACTTCTCTGTTCCGGTCAACCTTTTTTTGAGATTATATCGTCGCCTCAGCGAAGCGATGCAGATCTTCAGAGTCAAAGATAAGATACAATCACGATATCCACCTATATCTCTGCCGTCTTGAAGTTGAAGCGGATTGGCAGCGCTGTCGCAGGGTCGGACATTCCCGTGCGTGACGGTGCGACGCAGTGGGGTGGCGGACAGGCGTGCTGCTAGCGCCACATTACACGAATCCAAGTAGGATCAACCGGGATCAACCACCTATTTCCATCTGAGATAAATTCAGTTTTGACGTCGCTGAAAACCCATTTATATCTCCGTTAAACAAAGGCGGCCTGTGGTAGTGTTTGTAGTACAAATACTGTATAAGAGGATCTAATGCATATGTCAGAAGGCGTGGAATACCAGGCGCGTGATCGGGCTTCTTCTGTCCAGCTCGCAGTATACGACTCGCCGTGAAGCTCGAAGATTGACAGATCCGCCTGTATCGCTAATAACTTCAGCCATCGTACAGCGGCACGCCGCCTCCGCGCCTCGCAGTCTGGATCCACCAACCAAGACCCAGATCTAAGTAAGCTGCATGTTTTCGATGTTTTTTCTGGAGTGTGCCTTCCATTCCAGTGCCAGCTTTGTTTACGCGCTATTTTAGGTGTGATATTTGACTCTAGGCGAATAGCGAACAGATGACCCACTGTATTTTCCCAGAGGCATATCTGCCAGGCTCGTACTCCGATCGCAGCCCTTGTTGTCTTCTATGTACCACGTCAAGGCCGCTGTAAGCGTCTCCTGACCAATTCATATCTGGCTGTACTGCGCTGTACCCCTTCGCCGGTCGCATTTTCGGAAAACAGATCCGAGGTAAATAGTAGAAGCGCAAGCTGCTTGCATTCCTTTCGTACAGTATACTTATCCCTCATTGCCTGCGCTGTCTGAATCGCACACCCCATCGCGTGCTCGGCGAAGCGCATGTGACCCCCTCTCTTTCAGCGCTATCTGGAGCACTGTTATTTTCGCCCTGCGGGAGTCCGAATAAGACGCGATGGATAACACTGCGATGGCCCGAGTACGGCGCGATACACACGCTCTACGGACGCTCACTCCCCTTCGGAGCGGTGTATTATCATAGCTAATTCCGCTCGTCTGCCGCGCACCGCGCTGTACACAACGCCTCCAATAAACCAAAATATTACATGTTGGAAGTGAATTTGACGCACGCAGCTTCTACACTACGGAGACGCAGCTTGCGTCTCTACGGCAATGCACTTGCGCCAGACGCACACAACATCCTCTCTCTTCGAACACTATCTACAAAGAACGAGACTATTGATCGCCGGTGTCATTCATCTGCGTCAGACGCCACAATCCGCTCTGTGATGACCCGAATACGACGCGATAAACCGCTCTATGGTATCTCAAATAGTACTTGGAGGATACAAAACACGCACGGTCCCCGGGATAAGTCATCTGAGGCCCCTTTGGGTTAGAAGAAGGTAGTCTCGCGAGCCAGCCCATCAGGAGAGAACGGGCTGGCTCGCGAGATCAAGAAGTGTATATCCAATGCTGTCACCGTTTTATTAACAGAATACAAGTACCTGTACTTACCGCCATCTAGAGTCTTGAGTCTGCGCCGCTTTCTTCGCTTCGCTTTTCCGAATTCATACCCGGACGCCGTGGCTGAGCGCAGAATATGCCCGCCGTACCACCACCGCCGCCGCCGCCGCCTCCGCCGCCACCACCTTTTTTCGCTTTACCCTTTTCTCTGCAAGTGAATCCTATCTTCATTTTCATCTTCATTTTTTCACGTCGTCGTCCTGAGATAATCTTTATGTAGTTCTAAGATCTACGAGCAGCTTTGGATTACGCATTCAAATGACAATAATAACATAAGAAGCGAGACGCCGCTTCAACACGTACTGTCAATTCAGAAAAAAAAAAAAGGTTTGCGAACTGATACGCAGATGATTCGTGCGTACCGTAGAGCAGGCCCATCTAAATAAAATCGATAGGACGAACACTCGGCTTATTCTACCATCAGCTTCAGGCTTACATACCCCAACTTGAAATCATTCTGCACGCTCGCCGCAAGGGAGGAGTGACCCAGCGCAGTATCGACGTTATCCACTGGCATGACGAGCAGCTGTGTGCAGCACATGTAACTGTAAGGTATCAAGTATCAGCGCTGCTTTTCCTTGTTCTTTTTACCTTTCCCTATAATTTTTTTTAGCCTGCACGTTCGCCGCGAGGAGTGACCCAGCGCCGGATCGACGCTATCGACTAGCATAACGTGCAGCGTGCAGCGCGTAGCACATGTACGCTATCTCACTATTCTACCCTACCCACGCAAAGCCAAAACGAACATCCCAACGTCTATGTACACATCTTCCATCCCAGACTCGGAATTCCTATGTACGTACGTAGCACCATACCACGCACTCGGATGCGTTCATCCAAGGGGGCAGACTCAGACGCACCGCATACTACATATGATGCCATGCCCCTCAATCGGGGCGCCAGTTTTCTTCCGCCTTCCATGGGACCAGCTATCGCGCCCTAGGCTGCCTAACGCCAAACGCGCCCTGGCCCAAGCCCAAAGAAGCACTCCCCCTCCCGCGCACGGGGGCAGATACATACTCCCGGAAAAAGATGCCCGAATGGGAAAGCGAGCGGGGCCTCGATCTGGGAGAGCGCAATGACGGCATGCGCCTGCATGCGTGTACGATATACGTGCGTGCGTGCATATGGTGAGCGCGTTAGCGCCGCGCGCGTGCGTGATCTCGATGGGGGTGGGGCATGATCTCGATGGGTTTGAAGGCGGCTGTAATATCTATAGGAGGTTCTATTTACGGGGGTGCAGGCCGGGGATTGGCTGCGCTGCATAGGCGCTCAGGGGAGGGACTCAGGGAGGGAGGGTGGCTCAGGGCTGGTGGGAAGAAACGCGGGCGTGGGACAAGCGTGGGACTATGGCCAGGTATGTGCACAATTATTCCCACACCCCCGCGCGTTTGATGGCACGCTCGCGCGCGCCCCAGGAATCCTGCCAATGTTAAATAGCAACCTGTATGTGTCCCAACAATACTATAATGTTACTTTACATCAATATATGCAGTATATACACCTACTGTAACCATAAGACCTCACAAGAGCGAACCGAAAACATCGTCTCTTCATCGCTTAGGGGTCACGTGATATACTAGCCTTTCGCAACACAATCCTATTGATTCAAAAAAGAGACCTGGACGCATGTGTACCTACTTATTCATTCAGAATATACTAAGAGAAGAATATTTATGGATATTTAATCCGCTTATAAACTATAAAATGCTATAAAATAGGAAAGAAACCAGGAAACCAATCCAGAATAGCATGGCGTAGATCGGGCGTGTTTTATATACTTGAATCATGTATATATCACTATTTCATCTCCCTTCAAGCTTGCTTAAATCTCGAACACAATTCAGATGATAATGGGCGCATGGAATATAATCAGGACAGCGTTACATGTACTATGAAAATTTACTTATTTAAGGGATAGATACACGAGCATTCCAATCGCGAACCCGGTTGAGTAAAGATACAATCGATGGAATGGCGCGCGCGCCTCACAAGATGTCGCCTATCAGTTTACGTCATTTACACGACGCTGCTGGCTCTTTTACAACTACCAATTTTATAAGTACGGTATAATTACATTTTTTAACTAGGCTTCAGTATTGTAGAGGTAGTCAGAATAGGTTATTTAACCTAGGATGTCTTCCCGGAGCGCGCGCGGGCATGCCATCAAAAGCGCGGGGGTGTGGGAGTAATTGTGCACGTACCTGGCCATAGTACCTGGCCATACATACCTGGCCATACCGCCGTGCATAAGTGCCTCGTCACCAACACCGCTGCATGACCATCGGGGGGGGAGGGGCATCGGAAAATTTCACTGCAGAAATACAAATGATTCATTGATCGAGGGACGAGGATGAGATATCGTAATGATTCAAAGACAATTCTATCAAGTACGTAGCGGCTTCCTAACTGCTACGCATATAAAGTATGTATTAATCTAAAAAACAGGTGACATAAAATCCAATCGCCACGACGGACCGTAATACAATCACGTATCGTGCAAAGAGGTTTTTCTTAGCTGCATAACATGATCCCTACATTTAATCTCTTCGTTGGTTTAATGGTTCTGCTCCCTCCACGAGAACTATCCGCGCAGTCGGACACGTAGCGAAGACTCGTGAGATCCACAACCCACTGTCCCAACGCAAGAATTGTAGTAAAACTACATCTCCTGAATTACAATCTCATAATTTTCGGGAAGGATGGAACACTGCCGGCACGACTGCAGTCTAAGAAGGATAGAAAGTGACCTGATCGATGCTAAGGTATTTAAGTCCCTGGCAACTGGATACGAGGAAACTCGGAAATTAATTAGTACATTCGATTTGAATATCGGTGATTGAGGTAAATAAATTGTATCCTTTAGGTCTATCTAGGAAGTACAGCTCCAGGCCAACTCCAGGCTGAAATGCAAATTCATTGAAGTGAGATGAGTAAGCTTTTGAAAGCAACGAAGTAGGACGGTTGGGAAATCCAGGACGTCCTGCAGGCAGAGGTGAGTGATACAAGCCAAAGATGGCATGATTTCCGGAGTCGTAATGCAATTTTTCAATTCATTCTGTGGCTTTTGCTTTGTTTCTAGCCACTACGAGACGGCCAGAAATGCGGGGACCAGTTGCCAGCCCGCTAGGGCCCTTCTGAGCCTTTCACTTGAGATAATACCGTTACTGCGCTACTGGTCCAGGCAACCACGACCTGTTTTCGGAAAAGCACCCGTGCTGACTTGACCGAGAAGCGTGGCATGGCCTGCAAACAATGATGCAGGTAATTTGAAATTTCCGAATTAGGCATTGGCCAAGGCAGTGGTCCTTGGAAGAGAGAGACACAAGCGCTGCACTAAGCGCAAGCCGTTACTCTTGGGCGTTTAAAAGCGTTCGTGAACTCGAGGTGGGCGTGGCATGGGGCCACAGACAGCGCGAGTATAAAAGTGCTCGCAGAATATGTGAAGAGGCGTTTTCCCACTTCACCTACACCCGCTCACATTGGCAGGCATATTTCACTACGCTCCCAATACGCTCCACTGAATATGGCGAGTCATACGAAGTTCACAGAACTCCCACAAGAGATATTGGACGAGATCGTGGATCAGCATCCCAGCGACACGCGTTTCCTTCAGGCATGCGCCCTTGCACACTCCATGCTCCGACCACGCGCGCAGACACATCTCTTCAATAAGGTCCACCTCCCTTCCTCTGAGCGTGTCCACAGACTCTTGGAAATCGTCAAAAAAAACCCGAGGATAGCCACATACATCTCTGATCTTTTATTCCCCACGACTTTCGAACACGTCATCCGCGACCGCGGCTTCGATCTCTCCTTTCTGGCACTGGCCGCCTTAATCATAGCGTCTTCTCACCGGCTTTACTTCAGGGTGTATATCAGCGGTACTATTGGTGTTGATTATTTGTACGGAGCATTTGAAGACATCTCAGCTCAGCAAAAGCACTGCCTCGCCGCAGTCACCCATCTTACTCTGACCAACCTTCCCAAATTCCCTCTCTCGCTGCTCCGCAAGTTCACAGCTGCCACTTACCTCAGGCTCGACAATGCTTCTATTGAATCAGGCCCGCACATCGCTGACCTTGTCAGAATGAACCGCCATCTCCTCCCGAGCGAACTCCATGCCATTCAATACCTCATTGTCAATGGTGGAGACACCAATGACTTCCCCTTATCCTTGATATCAAGATGTCGCGCTTTGGATGAGCTTGAACTCATGAATGTTACGCTCTATCCTGCTGATACCGATGAAAATGGGATGACGATAGCCTCTTATCGACCCATGCTCAATAGCTTGTGTTTTTCCCAATGTGGTCTACCTACCATTCAGGCCTTGGGAAATTCGGTTGTTGATTTCAGTGATCTTGAAATGGTGTCCAATGCAGAGGACTGTATTCACAGAGAGTCGGATAAACTGTTAGTCGAGGACGCTCACTGCATCAACTACGTAATGAGATCGTGCGGACGCTCTTTACAAATCATGCGTCTATTCTGTACCGGTACGTTGCAAAGGTTTTAGCTAATCTCCCCATTTCGCAAGCTAATCTTTCTCCTTCACAGCGGGTGGATATCCTATGCCTCCTCAAGCCCTATATGATCTAGGTCTGGTTCCCCGTCTCCGATGGCTGGAACTGTTTGCCCCCTGCAAGACGGATGAGCACCAGGCGTACACGCCCTATTATATGTTTTCTCTACTCAGCACAATCGATGTTCGGCAGAGCAAGATTCAAGACCTCACCTTCAGCTTTGAGATTGAAAGCGAGGACAATGGAGGCGAGGTGGCTCCCATGGAATTTAATGAGCTCCCGAAGGCGTTTAAGCAGGATGTATGGAGGGCCATCAAAGCCGTGCTGACCCAACTGATGGCGCACCATACGTTCAATATCAGTTTGAACGTCACCGTCCTTGTGACTCCAGAAGCCGAAGTATCGCCTGATGCAAGTGAGACTCTTTTCGAAGTTCTTGACGACTGGGCTTGCGAAAAATTGCACGAAAATACTCAAACGGACGTCGTGGTAATGGTAATGTAATTATTGGATTGAATTAATGTGCTACCGGCACGTACAACTTATAGATATTTTCTGCTTAGCGCTCCAGTACTTTACCCTACGCTTAGTAAAAGTAATGTGAATTAATTGACGTGTCTCGCGAGCTGAGTAGTCTGTTGTAATTAGGACTGGCTACTTATGTACAACATCAGCACGAATAAGCAGAATGGACTGGCATGATCTATATATGAATAGTTCATAAAATGGGCCACCAGAGTGACCGGTTAGTATTTAACATAATACCAGTGTCAGCTGCAAGCTGTGGCGAGACGGTCCTGGGGATATACCTCAACGAAAGATTTAGGCCGCCCTGATCTCATTCGCAAAATCAAGATAATTGAGTTGGACGTCGTCTATGGATAGTTCTTCCAACACCGAGGAGCGGTTTCATTGTCTCAGAAATGTGCGTGCGCTCAAATAAATTACTTACTATTTAAGATCTACAGAGCGCGCCGCCAGTGCCGCACGGCTTGCGAATAGAAAAAAATAAGGACGTTTTAAACCAGTTACGAGAACGCGTGCGCTGGCATTTGGAAATCAGGATGGGGGGTCCCTTGTTCTTCTTCGCCGGCCTAGCCCTGCGATCGAGCGGCGATTGCGAGGCGTACGCGCACGCGTTTGCGCGTGTACTTGTCATGCGCTCAGCGCTAAGGCCTAGATTAGTATCAGAGACGCGAATCTATTTGATAGTAAATTACTATCACTGTCAGCGCATATGTAGATGTCGCCACAGAACGTCATCTCGCGCGGCGATGCACGGCCTCGCACGGCCTTACCAACGGAAACAATCGGGAAGTTATACAAGGATTAGAAAAGCATTTGCGCTGAGATGCAGTCAATTTTCTTGTCGCTTTCGTTGGCCTAGACTGTTGAACGAGTAGCGATTGCAAGGCGCACAACGGCTGTGTACGCGCACGCGCTCTAGCGAACGTTCATCGCGCGCTCAGCGCTAACGACAAGCGGCAATAGCATTTATCTTGGGAATACACGTTAAACCCCCACGCAATATATATTGCTCGTATTGAGAGAAATATCCACAGCGCGAGGCAGCGTACGGCATATCAACGGAAACTTATAGGAAATTTTTAAAAAACAAGTTACGATTCAGAGAGCCTGTGCGCTGAGCTGGGGCGCTGTTCGCTCTCGCCAGCCTGGACCACTGAAGCACACGATGTCAGACGGGTGCGTACATGCCCGTCGAGGCCTCAGAGCAGAGTGGCAGCATCATTGTCTTAGAAACGCTTGCCCATTATTATTGACTTAAATGATCGTGTTAGAGATGAGCAGAAATCCGCACGACGAGAGCCTGTGCACCGGGCTGGAGCATTCCTTCGTTTTCACCGGGCCGGTCGACACCGGTGTCTGACTATTTCAAGGAGCACGTTCGCGCACTTGCCCATCAAACGTTCAGCCAAGCGGCATATATGTATTAACAACGCGCGCCCGTATAAAATCGACTACATACTACTCCTCCTCCATAGTGCGGTGTATGCATACATATGCAACAGTCACAACGCAGCACGCTGTATATAGCGCGGGGCGATTACATACCAACGGAAACATAGGAACATTATGATTTAGGCCCGTTGCAAAAGCCTGTAAGCTACGCTGCGCTGAGCTGGAGCCTGCTCCGGCGGTTGCGCGACACACGACACCCGGCGCAAGACGTGGCACGACGTGACGCCGGTGTAATTAATTATTAATGTAATGTATACGCACGCCTGTGCACATAAGTATTTAGCTAGATCTCGGACGCGGAGGCGCTCTGCAGGATGCACACGTGCGGGCGCTCGGGCGTTCGGCGCTCACTAGACTATACTAGACCAGAAGCACTGCACTGCACTGCAAAGCCATACCACGCCGCGCCACGCACCCACACGCGCTCATTGAAGTGATAATAATAATAATAATAGCGGATCCAAGTTGCGCTCGTCCAATGATATATGACATCCGTCGCCTGTGACGCAACGCAGAACCGCCCGCGCTGCGCGGTCAGGCTCGTACGCGACCCCCCTCCCCACCCCCGCACATGCGCGCCGGTAGACCGCGTATCATACACATTACACAGTCGAAGCACTGTACATAATATGCAAGCGCACGTCCTGAAACGCGAGTCATTTTGAATGAATTGAACGCATACACGCGCTAATTTATGTAATTAGAAACCAGAAGCCAGAAGCCAGAACCAGCGCGTGTGTTCCTCTATACATACCATGCCTACCTACATATGAATAAAACAAAATACAAACAAAAAAACAAAAGCGGAGTCCAAGTAACATATCTATCAAATGCTATCCACCCGCGAAGTAAGCGAGAAACAAAACAAAGCAGAGCAGAGCAGAGCAAAAGAAAAAGAAAAGAAAATGTTGTGCAAGACGACGGAATCAGGGTGCACACCTCCCGAGAAAAAAAACACCATCCACCCCACCACTCACTCAACCACCTCGAACGCACCCAAACCCGCACCCAAACACCCCACACCCCATCCCCATCCCCTACCTCCTAACGACACCACAATCAAACAGCGAACGCACTCGGGTCGCGAATCATCGCGTTCTCGCACCCGAGCCACTCCAGCCACTCCGTCGCGTGGTACAGCGCGTGCCGGCGCGGCCACTGCTCGAGCTCGAACACTGCGCTTCATTATCCCCCTATACCGCCTATACCGCCTGCAGATAGCGACGCGTCGCGCTCGAGCGACCCGCTGCCGACGCCGACTCCACTTCTCTCTAACCCCCGCCCCCACCCGTACTCGAGCCCGACACCGACGCGCGCACTCTCCCCCCACCCGCCGCACCCGCACCCGCACCCGCACCCGCCGCTGCAGACGACGGATTGGACAACGAAGTATTATTTTTATTATAATCAGAAGCAAAAGCATTGGAAGACGCCGCATTAGAAGACGAGGTCGAAGCCGAAGCAGCGACGCTCGCCCCCATGCTCGAGATCCCGCCCCCGTTCGTGTGCGTGTGCGAGTGCGTCCTGATCGCTGGGGCTAAGGCCAACGTCCGATGACTACCGCTACCTCCACCGCCTGCGGAGCCTACGGCGCCTGGTGCATGCGGATGCGGATGAGGGTGTCCATTGCCATCCCCGTGCATCGACGGCGAATAGAGCGGCACCGCAGAAAATGAGAAAGAGGAGGATAAGGACAAGGGGTTGGAGGCTCTCCGCCGCCCGCGGTGCACCGTCCAATAGTCGTCCCCGATGCGCAGCACGCGCACCATCGGGAACCCCGTCTCGACGACGAGCGCGGGCGCGCGCACGGGCAGCTCTGAAAGCTCGACGAAACGCAGGTTAGGCGGGACGCCGTGTCGGAGTTGGGCGAGGAAGCTCAGCGCGTCGCGCCTCCTCGCCCCCCGCTTCCGCCGGCGCCGGCGCCGGCGGACAGGTCCGCAGCGGAGGAGGACGAGGACGAGGACGAGAGCTCTGGCGGATTCCGGTCCATCGTGAGCCGCAGCACGAGGCCGGAGCGCGGGACGAGCCACGCCGCGGGCCCCGGCGCGAGGTCGGGCGGGTAGCTGATCTTGAGCCCGACGAGGCTCGGCAGCACGCCCGGGTCCAGCACGCGGCGTCGAACCCCACCGTGCGCTGCACGCCCTCGTCCGGAACGACGAGGTGCAGGCTCCTGAGCGCCGAGCGCCCGCAGAAGAACGCCGCCAGGGCGCGGACGCGGTCGCGATCGGACGCGCAACGTGCGAGCGCGGTCACGGTGGGCGCAAAGTGCCGCAGGAAGGGCAGCGCGTAGGCGTCGGCGGCGTGCGCTGCGCGGACTTAGACGGACGCGGAGAAGGAGGAGGATAAGAGCGCGCAGGCGATGTTGAGCGTCTCGAGCTGGCACCCGTGCGCGAGGACCTCGCCGAAGAGGGTGGAGTGCGCGGGAACGGCGCCGGTGAAGAAGATGCGCGTGAGGTTGCCCGTGGAGAGCGCGCCGGCGGGTAAGACCCTGTGCGCGCCGAGCGTGGGCGAGCTGCCACCGTGGCGGGGGTAGGAGGAGGGTTAACCCGCGCAGGCGCCGGCTGGTGGTTTGCAGCATGCGCTGGACGGGGACGATGCCCTCGCTCGTCACGATGAGGTGCACGTTCCGCAGATTTCTGAGCCGCGGGAGCGCATTTGCGAGAATGCCCGTCTGGAACGCGGCGGTGCCCTCGTCGCGGCGCAGCGCGTAGATGCGGATCGTGCTCACGGCGCTCGCGAAGCTGGCATCGGTGATGCACCTCCTTGACCGATGTTAGCTTTCAAATTCCAGGGAGCGGCGTGCCCCCGCGCCACTGGGCTTCGTGGCGTTACACGCCCTCTTATTTATATTTGCACTCTCGGCAATTGGAATAATAGCCAATGCACATAGCATTGCACTATATTTAACAAATAATTCATTGAACAGTGAAATTGACATTAATTGATGTGAGCACAGCTATTAGAATATCCGTAATGCTCTGAACAGTATTTGAGGCTGTACGTGCACGTCCGTGCAATTTTAGGATAGTCCGTGCACGTCAAGACCACTCGCTTTTGTTCAAAATTTTAGCACGAAGTGCATTTTATGGATAACAATGCTGACTGTCAGGGGCAAAGAGCCTGTACACAAGTCAAAGACATGAATAAATCAAATATACATAATTGATACCTCATCCTGAGTACGACACATATATAGTTTGATCAAAGTTTGATAGGACCACAGCTTTCAGTACTGCAGAATACACACCACCTATTATCACACTTAGATCCCTTCCAAACCTTGAAATATGGAAACGACTAGTATATAATGTAATAAGACACGATTTAATCAGTAATATTTCTGTGCGTCCGTGCACGTCCGTGTATATCCGTGCAAATATCAGATGGTCCGTGCAAAACCTGCACGGATATTTCTGGTGGCCCATATTTGCATTCTACCCGTTGGAAGACTGATATAGACGATGGATGCATAATGGCTGTTATTCTGCCCATGCTGTGCGCCGTGTTCATAGGCGAGTCAGACACAATGTCGATTATATATACCTTCGACCGCCATCTTTTACACACCTATACTCCCACCCATGCTCTTCTGGCTAGCTCTACTCTACGCGTACCAGCATCTCACCAATGCTGCACCAACGCCTGCGGGCCCCGTCGCTCATCCTATCTTGTCGCGCATATCGTCTCCATCTCCCGGTAACATCCTGGGTTCTCCAAACTGCCCAAATCTACGGTCGACTTGGGACATCGTTTGGAGTTGCTTTGCGACAATATTTTTATGCGCGTGGGTCAGCGTACACCCCAACATTCCTCCGCCGGGAGCGAAGGTATGGCAGGTTGCAATGATACGATTAGAGCTTATGATTTGGACGATACTAACGCCAGAGATGGTAATATTCTGGGCTATGAGACAATGGTACGGTGCTCGAAAGCTTGCAGAGCTTTACAAAGGTGTGCTTGGGTCTCTATTGGTGTCGAACGACCGTGTTACTGACAGGTCGAGTAGGCGATCATCCGAACTGGTCGAAGACCCACGGGTACTTTCTTCAAATGGGTGGCTTCATGCTTTTCGACTTTGAGGGAGAGAAATCACGCAAAATTCAAGTCGGTGTCCTCTCTCCGGAACGTCTAGACAAATTATTCGACAAGCGTCTGATCAAGTTTCCCACAATAACCGAGGAAGAGATTAACGACCGCAGCAAGGGAGACGCACTGTCGAAAACGCTGGTACTTGGTCAGACTTCCTGGTTCATCGTCCAATGTATTTCGCGATGGGCGGAAGGGCTAGTCACGATGGAACTGGAGCTTGCGACCTTGGCATTCGCTGCCCTCAATGGTTTCATGTATTTCTTCTGGTGGAACAAACCTCTGGACGTTCGTACCACAGTTCCTGTTTATCGCTTGTCTACACCTCTTCCCAAACAAGGTCTGTTCTATCATCACACATCTCAACCTATTTTGACGCAGTTGTTTTCCCCCGTATGCTTAGAGCCAGAGTCAGAAGAAACCCTACCCGAGTCGCCTCTGCTGATAACAGAGGGTGCCGCAGAGCAGAACCAAGAGCGCTCGCAGAAGTTTCACAAATATTTTGGTGCGTCGTCCGTAATCTCAAAATCATCTCAAAATCAATTGAAAATATACCCCAGCCCGCCTGCTCGCATGTCTTACTACTCCTACCATCTTCATCAAATGGCCATACCACACGGTCATCGCCATCTTCTCTCGACTGGGCGATATGATCGAATTTACTGGACGAAGCAGTGACATCGAAGATGGTGCTGATCATGTCCATCCTTTCTATGCTATGGCCCTGCATATCTCCAATAGCGATGAAATCTACATCGTCGGCGCCGTCGCCGTCATTGGGACCATCTTTGGTGCTATACACGCGACGGGATGGAATTCCTCGTTTCCTACACCCATCGAGGCTACTATATGGAGAATTTGTTCGCTTATTGTCACCTGCGGTCCATTTCTCGTGGTCATTGACACCGTTTGTGATGTCATATATCCCCAGCATTATCCATTCTGGGAGGATGTACAAATTGTTCTAGAACTCCTGTCGATATTCGTTACACCTTCATTTTACATCATCGCTCGGATTTACCTTCTCACAGAAGCCTTGATTGCGCTTAGGAATTTACATCCAGGAGCGTTTGTACAAGTACAATGGACATCTTTCTTACCGCATATTTAGTACAAGAGAATACTCCTCGAAATTTCTTTCTTTCTTTCTGCTATCTTCATGTCTGCCACTTGTCCCTTCGGACGATGTAATTATAATTAGACTTTTCAAGTACGACAACTGTGAGCCGACTCAAATTCAGAGAGTATTTAAATATTTCTGACAATTTATTTGCCAAGAACTCATTCGTTGAATTAAAGCAGAGTCTCTTCAACGTCGACTTGTCACATGTATCATCAGCCTCAAACACAGACCCAAATCATCCCACACGCTCGCCGCTGGCTCCGGATCGACGCCATCCTCTGGCATGCCGTCCCTCAAGTTCCTGCATGCATGCAGCACATGCCTACGCTATCCGACTACTTATTCTGCCCACCCAGTGCCCACGCAAACCCAACACGAACACCGCAACGTCTACTACATTAGCACATCTCTTCTATCTATCCCAGAATTCCTACATACGTAGCACCATACATACCACGCACGATGCGTTCATCGAAGGGGCATGCGCACTGCGGGAAGTATGTATATACACCCTTGAATCCATTCTCCCGACCCACGCGCCCTACATACTCTAGCTTACTGCCAAACGCGCCCTGGCCTATTACGCGCAAAGCGGCACTCCCCCTCCCGCGCACGAGGGGCAGATACGCGCGGAAAAAGATGCCCGTCAGGGACAGAGAGCGGGGCGTCGATCTGGGAGCGCAACGACGACGATGCGGCGTGCGCCTGTATGCGTGCGTGCGTGCGTGCGTGCGGTGGGGGCGCGTTTACTTTTTCCAAAGTTGCGTGCAAGTGATATTAAGTATTACAAAGGAATAAATATCAGTCCGAAGCCAAAGTGAATAAGAATAAAAGTTCAAGTTGTTCACCGAAAACCAAAGTCGAAGTTACCAAAGTGTTTAAACTGGGCGTGTTCCCTGATTATTAGTACCCGTGCAATGCTGATATGTTAGTAGTGGGATAATTATCCCTTAGCTCCATAAACTCACCCGTTGAAAACACCCGAATCATAGTTTAATTTTTACCGTTGAGTGTCCTACATGGAAATGGCAAGATGATGTATATGCCCTAAATAACACGCGTGCAGTCTAGTCGACTCACAGATCTTCCGCACAGTTCACCAGTTCATGATAGCTGCCATCGCAAAAGAAAAAAAGACAGTGTCATACAGATAACGCTACAAAATTCTACATACGAGAATAAGGTATACCTGCCGCAGGGTTAGTATATTAACCCATGGATAAAGAGCAGCAAGTAAGGTTACTCACCTGAATCCAGTCCTCCGTGCGGCTAATAATTGTCCTGTGGCTCATCTCACGGCTGCGAGCGAGGTGTTACCAATTTAAGAACAAATCCAATACTCGGAACTCAACATGGTCCGTGTCGCGGTTTTCCAGCGCTAACAGCGGTGCTGGTTCCTTTGACGCCATCCACAAGGAAATGGACCCTTTATTCTGCCCTGTGGTCCTGAATTGAATCAGATAAGCGGGTCAACAAGACGTCAGGAGGAGAGGACACCATCCATCCACGACGCGGACGTCCAGCGTATCTACTTACCTCACGCAGAGGCAAAACGAACAATCCACCACCATCTACGTATCTCCCACCCCAGAATTCGCACGTAGCACCACCACCACCATACCACAGGAGCCCCCGGCCGAGAGTCTCTTAAAAAAATTTTTTTTTTCTACTTTGAGCAATGAGATTTATGTACCCGAATGACAATATCGAGGAGAGGCGCCTCTGAATAAATCGAATCAAGTGTAACTGTTCCCTTTTATGTAAATGATTGATAGAGCGAACATTCAGCATGCGCTGGCGTAAGCCTAAACCATAAATTCCGCAGGCTCAACGCGCGCCGCGAGGAGCCCACCGGATCGACGCTATCGACTGGCATAACGTGCAGCATGCATGCAGCACATCCCACGCAAAGGCAATGATATGAACAAATCCACCGTCTATCGTCCCGCCTAGAATTTCACGGAACCATGCACTATGCGCTCATCCAAAGGGCTAGTCTCGACACTAGACGATGTGTTACTAATTTGGACAAGTGTGCCCAGGAATTAGTTACCCTACAGCACTTTCTCGACTTCATTTGGTATGTCCGGCTTTTTTTGGTATTATTCATATCTGACACTACTCCTGCCTATAGTAAGATAATTACTACCAAGCGAGACTGGGTTCGAGTCTAATCGGGGGCGCCAGGGTCTCCATACCCTTCCACTTCCATGATATACATACACGGACCAACGCGCCCTAGCCTAAGCCCAAAGCAGCATTTCTCCTCCCGCGCACGGGCAGATACGCCCGGAAAAAGATGCCCGAAAGGGAAAGAGAGCGGGGCGTCGATCTGGGAGCGAGGCGGCGTCATTGAATTCGGGGGATGACGACATGCGGCGTGCACGCGTATGTATGGGGGAGCGCGCTAGCGCCGCGCGCATGCGTGATCTCGATAGGTGCCATGATCTCGGGGGTATGGCCATGATCTCGATGCGATGGGGGGGGGGCTATTTCCGGAGGGGGGTGCAGGTGCAGGGCGGGGATTGGCTGTGCTCCATTGGCGCGCAGGTGCAGGGATGGAGGGAGGACGGCTGGGCGGCTTGTGCAGCCGGCGGACGGGCGGGCATGAGCCACGGCATCGCCCGGGCGGGGGCTATAACAGACCCGCGCGGCGCAGAGTGAGTGACTGCAATAGAGTATGTATAGACAGATACGCTGGGATGCGCCTGACTGCGCGGGTGCGCCGGGTGGGTGGGTGCGGGCGGGCGCTCCGCGGGTGGTAGGTGGGTAGGTGGGCAGGGGAGTTCTCGCGGGGTGTTCTGCGTGAGCGCGGGGCCCGGGGGGCTGGGAAGAAGCGCGGGGTGCTCGCGGGCGTGGGACGCCCTCGGGCGCCGCGTGCGTGCATGTCTCTTCACCACCACCACCACCACCACCTCATCGGGGGAAGGGCATCGGCGCTGCAGCCAGAGGGGGCAGCCAGCATGGCTCAGCCACAGACTCACAGAGCGCATCGGCATCGCATCGCACAGGGCGGAATGCGCGCGCTGTGATAGGCCCGTGCCAACCTGCCATCTGAGCAATCACCGCGATCGATCGGGGTGCCTGGGCGAGGCCTAGACTGATCCAGAGCCTCTAGCACACATATAGGGTGGTGGGAGATGGGGTCCGTCGTCGCCACATACGGGATGGAGGTGTTCAACCCCAAGATCCTCGACGCGAGCATCCGCGACGTCGCCTCGTACCTCTCCGACAACCAGAAGGTCGACCTGCTGCTCTACGCCATGCGCAGCCTGCCGTTCAAGGGGTCCGTCCGAGCCGCCCTGTCTAAACGACGCTGACCCGACGTGTTGTTGCTGCAGCCGCTCGCGCGCCGTCATCGAGAACGCGATCCAGTCGTGCCTCCAGGTGTCCACCCTCACCCCGGAGAACATCGCCAAGGCACGCATCCTGCGCGCCCGCGCCCGCATCGCCAACGGCTGGCACGTCCAGGCGCAGGACGGTCCGTCCTATCTAATCGCCCTCGCTCCCTGCTCACACCCTACTCAGACCTGCAAGCCGCGCTCGCCGCCGAGCCAGACAACCCCGAGGCCAAGGCCCTGCTGCACCAGCGCTCCGTCGCCGTCGAAAAGGTCCGTCTTCCCCCCACCCCTCCCTCCCAGCCCCCCTTACCCACCCACACCCACTAGCTCCTCGCCCCGCTCCCAACACACCACTTCAAAGAACGCATCTCGAACGAAGTCTGGCGCGAGATCGCCCTCCACCTCCCGCGGCGCGACCTCAAAGCGCTCCTCTTCGTCCCGCACCCGCTCTCGCGCATCGCATCGCAGCTCCTCTTCTGGGAGCTCGACCTCCACTTCGCCGCCGGGCCCTCCTTCCCCTCCTCCGCCTCGTCAGCGCTATACGGAAGCGACCCAGCGGACGACGACGACGCGTACCACCGCTCGCGGCACCACCACCACCTGCGGCTCGAGGACGAGGCGCGCGCCGCGCGCGACGAGGACGCCGCGCATGCGCAGCGCAGCGCGGACATCCTCACGCGCATCATCACCGACGCCGGCTTCGCGAGCGCCGTGCGTACCCTCCGCATCTATGCGCTCCGTCGAGATGAAGGCACGGCGGCGTTCCAGACGGGCATGCTCGCCAATGCGCTCCCGCGGCTCATCAACCTGCGGAACGTGCACCTGAGCGCAACGAGCGAGGGCATCGTGCCCGTCCTCCGAATTCTACAAACCACCAGCCCGCGTCTGCGCGGGTTATCCCTAAAGTACGCCTTCCTTCCTTCCCTCTCCCCAAAACCCCCCCTAACCCAAAACACAGATCACCCGACGGCCCCGCGGACCTCTCCTTCCTCGACCTGCACCACCTCGCGCACTTCTCCTACGCCACCGCCGCCGCCTCCCTCTCCCACCCCTCCTCCTCCCCCTCCTCCTCCTCCCTACCCGCGCCCTCCACCGCCGGCCTGCACGCCCTCCTCTCCGCAAACAAAAGCACCCTACGCACCATCGCGCTCGACCTCGTGCCCACGCCCTACTCCCCCTCCCCCTCCCCCTCCTCCTACCACCACCACGGCGGGGGCGGGGGCACCTCCCCCACGCTCGGCGCGCACTGGGTCTTCCCCGCCGGGGCCCTAAGCACGCGCAACCTCACGCGCATCTTCTTCACCGGGTCCGTCCCCGCACACTCCACCTTATTCGGCGAGGTCCTCGCACACGGGCGGCAGCTCGAGACGCTCGACATCGCCTGTGCCTTACTCTCCTCCTCCTCCTCCTCGTCCCAAGTCCGCGCGGCGCACGCCGCCGACGCGTATGCCCTTCCTTTCTTACGGCACTTCGCCCTCACCGTGACCGCCCTAGCGCGGCGCGCGTCCGATCGCGATCTGATCCCATCCCTAGCGGCCTTCCTCCGCGGGCGCGAGGGGCTCAAAAGCCTGCATCTAGTGGTGCCCGATGAATCGGTGCAAAGAGCGGTGGGGTTCGACGCCGCGTGCTGGGGTGTCTTACCTAGTCTTGTTGGGTTGAGGGGTTTGAAGATCAGCTATCCGCCGGACCTGGCGCCGGGATTGGCGGCGTGGTTGATCCCTAGGGCGGTGTTGGCGTTGCGGTTGACGTTGGATTGGAACTCGGCGGCGCTATCTAGCTCCTCATCATCATTATCATCATCCTCAAGCTCTGCGTACCCCTCCTCCTCATCTGCGTACCCCTCCTCCTCCTCCGGCCCCTCCTCCGCCGCCGACCTCGGCGGCGGCGGCGGCGGGGGTAGAGGACGCGACGCCCTCGCCTTCCTCGCCCAGCTCCGCCACGGCGTCCCGCCCAACCTGCGCTTCGTCGGGCTCTCCGAGCTGCCCGTGCGCGCGCCGGCATTGGTCGTCGAGACGGGGTTCCCGATGGTGCGGGTGTTGAGGATAGGAGACGATTATTGGACGGTGCATCGTGGTGGAAGGGGGGCGTTGTCGTCGTCGTTATCAGCCAACCCCCTCTCGTCTACCTATTCGACTTCGACTTCGACTTCGACTTCGACTTCGGCGGCGCTCTATTCGTCGTCGATGCATGGACATGGACATGCGCACGGGCATGCGCATCCACACCCGCACGCACACCCTCATGCACCAGGGGCGGTAGGAGCGCTAGGCACAGCAGCAGGCAGCGGAAGTCATCGCACCCTAGCCCTCGCCCCGGCGATCCGGATGGCCGCGGGCCACCCGCACAGTCACGCGCACACGAACGGGGGCGGGATATCGAGCACGGGGGCGAGCGTCGCCGCTTCGTCTACTTCTAATACGTTGTCTTCCAATACTGCGTCCAATACGTCGTCTGGAGGAGGGGGGGCGGGGGCGGGTGTTGGTGGTGGGAGGGTAAGAACGTCGGTGTCCGCGTCGGCTGGGACGACGTCTGGCGGCGGGGCGCCTGGCGCGGGTGGGGGTGGAGGTGGGGGACTGGAGAGGAGCGGCGTCGGCGGCTCTTCCTCCCTGGACCGCTCCTCCTCCCTCGACGCATCAAGCGGCATAGGAGGCGGCATAGGACTAGGAGGAGGCGGTATAGGAAGCGGTATGGGAAGCGGTATGGGAGGAGGAGGTGGAGCCAGCAGCGCGTTCGAGCTCGAGCAGTGGCCGCGCCGGCGCGCGCTGTACCACGCGACGGAGTGGTTGGAGTGGTTGGGGTGCGAGGACGCGATGATAAGGGATCCGAGTGCGTTTCAGGCTGTGTGATGTGGTTTTTTTGGTGTTTAGATGTTTTGGGTGTTATTTGGCGGTGGGTAAGGGGTTTGGGAGTTGGCGTTTTCTCGCGAAGGGAGCGGGGAAAAAAGGTGATGTGATGCGTTCCATGTTCCACGTTCCAATTCATCCATCCTCTTGCACTCTTTTTCTTTTTTTTTTTTTTTCTTTCTTTCTTTCTTCCTTGCTTGCTTGCTCTTTACTTTGCTTTTGCTTTGCGCTTGGATTGGATTGGATTGGATTGGATTGGATTGGGTAGATTGATTGATACTTAGACCTCGCTCTTGTTTTTTTTGTTTTTGTTTTTGTTTTTGTTTTTTGTTTTTATTTTATTCGTATGTAGGCATGTATGCATTTGTAGGTAGATAGGTAGACCCAAAGCACGGGCTGGTTTTGGGTTCTAGTTCACATTTATTGCACGTATGTGTGTGTGTGTGTACTGCTACGTACTTCGGACGGGCTCGCACCGTTCCTGATGAAAGATTCATTCCAATATTCGTACATATGTATGTAGTGTGCACCTACCCTGCACAGATCGACGCGCGCCGTACATACGCCTAGTCCTAGTCCAGCGCAAGGCGCTCTAGGGCAGCGCCCAGGGGGCGTATCCACGCTTTCTCCGAGTCGAAACGGTCTATGTACATACGTGATCCAACGCGCGCGGCCGCAATGTACACGCAGCGCGGGCAGGGTTGGGGCTACTTTCTTTCTATTGCAAGAGTCTCTATCATAAGCATGAGATGAGCTCACCTTGGATGTACATTCATTGCATGAGTGTAATGTGGGTCTACTACTAATATTATTTATCTAAATTAGCGCGCGCGGCGTGGGTGCGTGGTGTGGCGTGGCGTGGGGCGTGGGGGATGGTATGGTTTTGAGATGCCCGTGAAAATTAAACCAGTGGGCGTCTTAGACTGAGGCGCATTCGCGTCTGAGCGCCTCATAATCCAGGTTCCGGCTGCGTGGCGTGTGGCGCAAGCGCCGCTCAGTCGAGAACCCGTGCTTGCAATTTAGAGGCAAGCCATAGAGGGTCTCTTAATGCTTATAAGATTATTCGTGGGTACTCTAGAGTAAGTACCCTCAGTGTGATTTAATACGCTATTAGCATTTAAATTTTTGTGTCCACAGGCGTTTCCAGGCCATGCTTCTGCTCCTCAGCGCTGAATCCTGATCGTCAAACGTCCGATGGGTAATATGCAAGTGCAATTTGCAAACGCGTGCGTTTTCACCGGCGTCGTGCGTCGCGCAATCGCCGTTTAGTCGGAGGTTAGCCTTCGATGGGTATGCGTGCGACCGCGTGCGCGTACGCAGTCGCCGCTCAGACACCGGTTACCCAAGCCGGCGAAAACGAAGGAACGCTCCAGTCCAGCGCACAGGCTCTCGTAACGAGTTTAAAAATTTCTATGTTTTCGATCGCCAAACGTCCGATGGGTATGCAAGTGCAAGCAAACGCGTGCGTTTTCACCGGCGTCGTGCGTTGTGCGTCTCGCAATCGCCCCTCGGTCGAGGGCTAGACCGTCGAAACTGGAAGAGAAGGAACGCCCCCGGCCCAGCGCAGACCGGCAGGTTCTCGTAACGAGCTTGAAATTTTCTTGTGTTTCTGTTGGTAAGCCGTGCGCCTCGCGCGATGACGCGCTATGGATATCTACTCATACGAATGACATGTTATTCTTACAGGCGCGTTGCTGATACGATTACACTCTTACTCAGAGCTGAGCGCTGATAGCTCTATGAGCATTTTCTCCAGCGCGTTTGCGCTAGCTCTCGTGTGATGCGCTTCATAATCCAACTGTCGTGCGCCTCGCAATCGCCGTTCAGTCAGCGGTCCAGGCCTGCGAGAGGTAAGGAACGCTCCAGTCCAGCGCACAGGCTCTCGTAACGAGCTTAAATCTTCCTATTCTTTCCGTTAGTAAGCCGTGCGTCGCCGTGCGCGACGACGCGCTGTGAAGATACCTACATACGCGTGCACAGTAATACGAATACATTATCAAATAGACTCTCGTTTATAAGATAATTCTAGGCATCAGCGCTGAGTCCTTGACGGGTATACGCGCAAACGCGTGCGCGTACGCAGCCGCCGTGCGCCTCGCAATCGCCACTCGTTCAACAGTCTAGGCCGGCGAAAAGCTCCAGCCTGATTTCCAAATGCCAGCGCACAGGTTCTCGTAACTCGTTTAAATCTTCCTTATGTTTCCGTTGGTAGACCGTGCGGCGCCGCGCGCGTCGGCGCGCTCTGAAGATCCTATGTATTCAAGTAATCTATATTGCTTGGGCGTCCGTTTCTGGAACAATGAAACTGCTACACCGCGCTCAGCGCTCGATGAACATTCGCTCGAGCGCGTTGCGCTAGCTCTCGTGCCCTTCATAATCCAGCTATCGTCCTCCTCGCAATCGCCGCGCGGAGGCCTGGGCCGGCGAAGGGGCGTGCCAGCGCAGAGGCTCTCGTAACTTGTTTAAAATTACAAGTTAGAAATTAAAGTTAGCTTCGCCCCAATCGCCGCCCGCGCAATTCAGATCACTCCGCGCCGCGAGCCAGTCGCAGCGGCAGCATTCAGCAATCGTCCGGTGGCGTAACCTTAACAGCCTAACGTACACACATAACAGCGCCTGGCTGGCGTGCCAAATTCAATGGCGCCATGTCATACTGCTGTGCCAGTGGCACCCGTATCACTGTCATGTTGATATGGTACGACGCACCACTCCCATCGCGCCATCGCGGTCTGGACACCGGCCGCTCTCGCCCTTCCATTGGCCGCGGGGGCGTGTGGTGTGGTGTGGTATGCGCGCGGACATCTGCGACATCTCGTCATCTCCGGGCTGTGCATGCCTGAGCCTCTCACACACGCTCGAGGACCGCACCAGTCGCCTCGCGGGCAGGTATAAGTATAAGTTGCGACGGGGAACACATACATATACTTAGCGCGGACCGGGCGCACGGGAACGACGTCCTGGGCCCTGGCACTTATTGGCTCTGGAGCAGCCCCGCCGTCTGCGCCGGGCGGAGTCGGAGCGCTACGAACGGGCAACGGGGGTGGGCGGATCGTCTGGGTTGGATAATCTCCGTGCGCGTCTCGCCCTTAATACCCCGCGCGCTGGCGCTGCGCGCACGGCGCCTCGCGCCGCCGCCGACGGTGCGAACCGCGAAGCGCTGGGCACCCCGTGCGGGGGTATTAGTCTCGCGAAGGTAATAAGCTCGTCCTATCTTTAGCGCCGGTGCTCGGCGCGAGCCATATTAAACATGTAACTCTCATTATCATTAAATAACTCCCAGTAAGTACATGCACGCATGCATCACCACCATCTGCGCAGCGACCGAACGCACGACGGGAGCGGTGCTTCTCTTGCTTCTCCCTATGTACATCTCCCTGCGTGCGCCATACGAGCGCCCAGGCCAGGCCCGCCTCAACGCTGGCCCGCGCTGCTGTGTAACTAACTGTTCGCTGCTGCCAGATTGGCACCTGGTAATGGGCCTCGCCCGCTGATCCGGCGCGGTGGCATTGGGCGATGGCGTTTGGCGGCGCTATTCCGGGATATGTATTGGCTGCCTGTATACGGGAGGGCGGGATTCCCAGGCGCGTTATCGAAGAATGAGGCCGAGAGGAGCCGAGGGGCGGACATGGGCGTGGATGTACGTAACGCTGCCCTCGCCATATGACGCCGAATCGAATAGCAACTTACCTGGAAGAATGTGTGTTCAAGGTGGGAGTTTCAGGTCTCGCAGAAATCCACGCTTGCTGCCTGCTATTCAGAGGTGCGTTTCACTAATGCATAATCGTACAAGCCAAGAACCCTCAGTCACCAATGTGCGACCATCTTCGTCCTGACAAACTATGTGATTTGTTGTAACATTACTGGTGCGCATGATCACATAAATTTCTCGCTAAAATCTTTAGGCATGGGCCCAGACCTGTATGCCGGCAACATATTCCAAAAATAGCGGAATGAATGCTGGAAATCGTACTCGATTCCTCCACATATGTAAGTATTGTTATCATTTGTGTCAGTTGAGTTTCAAAACCAATCGTTTGACAGGTGTGGTTGCAATCTCGCTTTCTATGTCACCAGAAAAGTAGATCTGTTCAATTTGAATCCATGTCGGAGAAGCAGTGACCCAGCGCAGCAGCGAAGTATAGAACACGAGACTCAGCAAGGTGAAATATGTGCCTTATTTTGGTACTTCTCAGCAGTCTTCGATACCATCCGAATTAATACAAATGCATCTCGTAACTCTATCGTCACTGTACCGACTGACTTCACTGACGTGACCAACAGCGGCCGGTTAATGCATCCAGCTTCGCTCCCGGAAAAATCACGGGCTTAGAAGACTTTAAGCTTAAAAGCTGACTTCACCGTTTGAAAAATACAGAGCAGCAAGGCGGCTTTCACATGGCATCTAGTGAGCTTCACACCCTTTCTGAAAAGCATGATAACATAGACGTTCGCAACTGGTTTGATGCTATGATCGAATAAGGTTGATCCTCCCCTCGTCCTGACCCACATTCGGTACAACCACCTGCCTTTTCTGGAAGGAACATACTCCGCACCGCGGCCTCGCCGAACACGGACGCGAATAGCGCTCAGAGCGTGCGCAGCACGCGACCCCCGGTTCTCCAGTCCGAGCCTGCTTAGGCTTGCTTAGACTTGCGCCACATCCCTAATTAGCGCGTTCCCTTATATGTGTACATGTAGGTGGACGTGGGCAGACGCCTGCAGACGCGTGCCCAAATAACTGCCGAACAAGCGCCATGTGCGGGGCAACTGGCTCCGAGACAGCAAGACGACATGGACGCGTCGAGGTGAAATACGCCACTGAGACGCGCCCAGCGCGTCTGTGCGGAGTGTAGCGCGACGCGCGCCGCAGTGCGTGCGCAGAGCATAGTACATCGCAGTATCACGTCTCGCCTCGATTCGGAGAGCTCTTTGTTTATCACGAAGATCATGTACCGTGGGCATAGTCTATTCTAGGCGATTCAAGACGCCCGTCACTGCCACATGCCGGTCGACTTGAAGTCTACCATTAGCATACGGGGCACGATCGGTGCGTGGGGTCGGGTGGGAGTGTGGCGTAGTACATCTGGATAAACCGCCCAGCGTTCTATAATTAACGGCTCTTTGTCGCTTATCGCGCGTGTGTGTCACCGACTCAGGCGGGAATGCGTGTATTCATCTGTATAATTCTGAAGACGGTGATCATGACGTTCACTCAGACGCGCATCTGAAACGCACGGTTTGAAGAACGTGGCCAAATCGTGCTGGAAATTTAGACGATCCATAATTAACCACCAGAGAGCCTCGATCCCAGCCCGCGAAAACGGCTGACTGGTTAATACTAGTGTACACCATGATATATGTGGTCAATGCGCAGCCTTAATCAAGGAATCAGGGCGCATGCATCCCACAGGCGTCAAAATTAGGCGTGATGCATTCACCAACTTGGGTGAACATGTATTTTTGCATGGTTCTAGACCATCGTTCAAGGTACAAACATACCTAATGTTTTCTAGATGGAAGAAAATAAGGAAAAAATAAGGATCTTATCGAGCATAGCACAGGACGCTCGATGTCAGTGCATTGAACTTGTGCGGTCTTCTAGAAAATTATTCGTGCCACTGATTTGCCGAGGACCTTACTTGGTTACGCTTTCATGATGTTCTCGCAGACCTGAAAACATATCATCAGTCAAGCTGCCGTATGCGAGACGGCGCTGCTTCGCGCCGGCTTTCCACTCCACTTGGACATTGTCGATAGATTAATTCCGCAAGAACGTATGTCTCAAAGAATAACAATCGTAGATACGGCCTCCCACACTTATTAGAGTTCAAGAGAAATCGAGTTATATTGCTTTGACACTGAATGAAGCACCCGAACAGTAGCGCGATACGTGCGCACCACGCGCAGGCTTCTGCCTCGTGCGTGTGACGCGGCGCGTGCGTAATCGGCCATTGACATTTGCCTGAGTATGTGCAGAGACCGAATACGCTCCCGAATAAGCGTCGGGCGCGTGTATGGTCGGCAAGGCACGCGCATCGGCTGAGCAGGGCAGGTCTTCAATGGACAAAAGCTCGAGTGCATTATACGAAGGTACAAATGCATGTTAGGTGAAGAACATATCATCTTCTGCTCAGACACCTTAGAAATTTTCCCTGTACATAAACTTCGGGCGAAATAGGCTTAACAAACCTGCATTCAGAGCCCTGTTCCAAGACCCTGACTTCAATTACACCTTACGCAGAGCGAGTATAGGACGTTATATAGTGCATTAACAACTGAATTGCATTTCACAACCGTCGCCAAGCTATTCCACGGAAGCCAGATGACTGGCATCTGACAAGTAACATACCCTACTTGATATTTGCTCAGCCCACCAGTCACATAAACAGAGAACCATACAAATGAATGATTTTTAGCGGCAGTCTGACTCGCCATGTCCTCCCGAACCTTCCTATACGTCCTCGGTAAAAACTGAAGCTCTTTGAATCTTTTTCTGCTGAGAATATATAGAGTATGAATCGCCGCGACTCAACTACTGGAGCATCTGACGACAGAAAGCCTCAAATCTTCCACACATCTTCCACCGAAATTATGGTAAGCCTTAATTTTCGTTGTTGAAAAACGCCGAGAGGCTTGCGAGAGGCTGCAATAATTGCTATCTGAAATGAAGGCGCCCACCTGGAAGAAGACCGAATGCTTATTAAAATCACTCGATGCGCGTGTTGAGACGAATGATATTCCATCCGACGAAGAGTGCCAAATACATACTGTGCCAAATGCTCGTCAGCATGAGCTGAAGATGAACATTCCTGTCTCCGTTTCGGCGGTTGCCGGACGACATCATTCGTGAGATATTTGTTGCGTGTCTTCCACCACAATATTAATCCACTCATTGCTCCTCGGCACCCACTGCTTTACTCTTTCCGATTTCCCGCCAGACAATGATCATAGTACTCGCGATACCAAGACTCTGTGCGGCTATTCTGAGTCTTCACGTCCCCATCATAATTGGCTAAGAGCGACTCTCATGGACGGGCGAAGTAAAGGGGTCGAAGAGTGGATTAGTCGTTCTCGCGCCTATGATCCGGGCGCATCCATTCACGAAGGCTTCGACGAGTCTACTTCCCAAGGAACATATACAGGTGTGATCTTCAAGGCGATGACTGAGGCGTCCTCCCGTTGGAAACGTCTCGTTGGAATGTTCGGCCTCGTCCTTCTTGCGTCTGATCACTATTCTCAACCAAAGCGGACAACAAAGAGTCAGAGGCAGTATTCAACACCCACTTATCAGAGCCTGAATGACGTCCGTCCCTACTCCAATTTCCTTACGCAACAGGTCCTTACAGAACATGCAATGGAGCGTGGTCGCAACTCGTGCATCTTTCCCTTGGAACAACGAAGTTGAACGCACGATACTGTCAGAATAAATGGGAACTGTTTGCTCTCTCTATTTCGTAGAGTTTGTAGAGTCACGTGTTTTTCGTAGAGTCACGCTCCCGC
>JAEKIV010000508.1:0-37362 GCA_016801325.1 Hypholoma fasciculare
AGGCACTGCCAGTTTAAGGGCAAACTCCGGGGCGGCGAGAGTCGGCCCGGAGATCCGTGCTGTAAGCCTCGTCAGGCTTACAATTTTTAGTGGATAGAAATTCGAGAGGGCCAAACATGATAATTACACTGCAGCCTAGTCAGGAAGATGCCCATAGCCACGAACGCGCCAGTCCAAATCACAGTGTAAAATATTGGGAGGATGTACATCAATTTTCTGTTTTTCTGCCAGACCGCCCACGTTCGAATAGTCATAATAACTGATTTGTAGAGTTGAGTCGGTCCAAGAGTGGAATTGAATAAATGTGAAAACGCACCCTCGCCGGCTCCTAATCCAAATACAAAAAGAGCTGTGTAGTAAATCAAGTTGAGAAGCGTACTATATTGGTGAGTATAGTATTAGGGATCACCAACATACCGACGTTAGTTTTGAAGATCAAGCTGCACTCAGCGTACCAATCTCCCGGAATCGTGAGGACTAGTCGAGGTGCCCTAGTTCTCAAAAAATTCATTGGTGACTTATTGGAGAACTCACGAGCAATTACAACACCCGCCTCCGCTATGGCTGAATACCGAGTTAATAGATACATGAACTTCATCCATGTGAGTTTTGACATCCATATCGCCTCGATCTCGCGTCCCAGAGTCAAGAGGCTATCATAAAACTGCGCGAGCCGATAATTCTAAGAACAGCGACGCTTCCGATATTGATTATTAGAGCCTCACCAAAATTGCTATGCTGCCCGCTTCACGTTTGGTTAGAGTGTTGTCAACTACGACGGCGACGAAAGCGTACCCCCAACATACTAAGAAATACCGGTCAGGAAGCTGTGAACCTCATTTAAGATAAAAAATCAGGCTCACTGAAACGACTCTCGTGCTCACAATAGAGTTTGTAAGCTCGACAACATCCATAGCGGCGGCGTCAGCATGAAATAGCGCTGCATAGCGAGTACTTTTTGGCACTTATCTAGTTCTGGAACTAAAGTGGCCGGGTTTGATCACATCACCATGTGGTCAAATGCAGGTCCGCCATCCGGAGGCCAGAAAGGAACATGTCTCGGGAATCGGGATAGTTCGGAGCCTGAATGAGGCGCAGAGGACCCCGGAATTATAATACAATTATCGAAGTGCCACAGGTAAAACCGAGGAGGGGAAAAGCGAAACTCTTGCTCGACTCGCTGTTTGCATATAAATCATCTTCATGAGCAAAATTTGGATAAAACGCGGCTTTTGCTTCTGGGTGCAATGTTTCTTTCAGAAAGATCTGCTTTTGCGCTTTTATGAAATGTGCGTGAGAATACGCGGCAGGCATCTTTCCGGGGGTCCTGTTAATATGTTAGCCAATTGAAATGCCAATGTGCGAGTCGAGTGCGGTGATCGCGCGCATCTGAGGAAGCGCTCAGAGCGGGGTAGCCTGACCACCATCCGCAGCGCTCGAAGAGGAAAACAGGTCGCACGAATGCTCTCCCTCGTCGGCCCCCTTGGCAAACGCGCACCGAACTCATCTCGTAAATACTCTCCCTCAGCAAACGCGCATCAAACCGATGCAACGGCTTTCCGGGTCCCCCCAAGTGCACCGTTGTCTCATTTTGTTTCGGGGTGCTGATCGATGCCTGCCTCCGTCAATAATCGAGAATGCAATGGCGGCGCGGCGTGACGGCAACCAAGCGTCGAAAAAATTGAGAAGGAACTTGTTTTTTTGTCGCTACACGGGTGGATCTCTACGCGCCAACATGAACGTGTTAAGCAACGCACCGTGAAGGCTAAGTGAATTGGTTTCCAACCTTCAATTTTACATCTCTCTTCCTGCTGACTACGGCGAGCTGGCAAGTGCCAAGTGCTTGACATGATATGCTAAAATTAGATGAGCGATGCGACGCGCACCCTTGCCCTTCCGCACCCGTCACTGAACAGCTGAGACTTTGTGTGCAGCTGATCAGTGTAATAGAATGGGTTGTAAATCCGGATGTTACATGAAATCTAGGGAGCGCAGGGATTCTGGGTGAGATTGGAGTGAGAGGCAGGAAATATGTGAACGTTTTTACGAATATGTTAGCCACTCCATTTAGAAATCTTGCGCGAGTATTGCAGGCGGATTTTGAGTGGTTTGAGAATAATGACACGTTAGACAGTGACTAAAAGATGTATTTCAGCCATTGTGGTAGCGGGTGGACTTGGGGTGGACAGAGCTCGAGGGAATATCGCGTATGCACCGGCCCTAAACACCATTGTCGCGGCAGTCATCACGTTGTCACGAAACCTCCCGTTGAACGAGTATCCTGCTGGGCAGCAGTATTTCGCTTCGCGCTTTCTTCACTTCTCTATAATGCGGCGGCTAGGAAACAAATCCAGCAAAGTATGTGCTACTTACACGCTGATAGAGTTGGTGCCAAATATACACCTAGGTTCCCAATGTTAAGCTTCGGCCGGCGGACAAGGGTGCCTACGCGCGACCGATTGTGGAGAGCTGCTGGGCTCAAGACACACAGGTCGACAGCGACGATACTGCCGTATATGATTTATGCCCGAGGCCAATGAAGGGACTGGCGATCTGTGCCACCGGAGTGACAGATAAGGTGAGAATCTGGTTGCTGCAGTATTCGACAGCATGGTGAACTTGACCGATACGACAGCCTACACTATTCAAACAGGCAGTAGAACTCGGTGCGACGTGTACACCTGCATTTACGGATCGTGTAACGCATCTTGTGGCGATGGGCCATGGAGGCGCAAAATATATGGTGAGTTATATCTACTCCTCCGATTCCGTGTATTCGATTTCTATCTGTCTCCTTAAACAGTGTGCTCTGGAACGCAAGATTCCTATTGTGAAACCTTCTTGGATTATGGAGAACTATCAAATCTGGCTGAAGGGCGATGATGTGGATATGGCGCAGGTATGGTCTCTGGCTGGATAAGATCTAACATTGTCATCAACTTCGTGAAATAGAGTGCGGAACAACACAGACTACCAATATTTTCAGGCGTTGTTGTCTGCCCATCTGGAATAACCGATATTACGCGTCGAACCCAAATCAGCAAGCTCCTGCGAAAACACGACGGAACGTATCTGAAGGATCTTGAGCGGCCTGTACGAGTAACGCATCTACTTTGTTCTGGAGACGAAGAAACAGAGAAGATGCGTTACGCTGAGAAATTCAATGCCAAGGGCGAAGCTAAAATCCACCTTATTTGGGAAGAGTGGTTTTGGGACTCTCTGGATTTTGGTGGGAGGTTTGACGAAGCCAAATACCAAGTACGACGGCCACGTCCTGAGCGGAAAACATTGGCAGACGGTCAGCACATTCTTAAAATGACATCCATCTGCTAAACGAAGCTTGTCTTTAGCCCGTAACACTTCCCTGCCACCCTCTTCGACAATTCCTTCACAGCACGATGAAGCCCCCTCACCCTCTCTCCCTAACAACAACAACGCAGACGATCAAGAAGACGAGCCCGCATTCGTGAATGTTCTTCCCGACGTGACTCTTCAACTGTGGGGCGGCCTTCTTGAGCGGCGCGGTTACCAAATCGCCGACGGCGAAGTCATTCTCAGCCCCTCAAAAGTAGGGACCCCTGGCTCACCGAAGAAGACTGTGCTCCCCGACCCAGCCTCGCCTGTGCGCCAGCAGTTTGGGGCCGCTCGCAGCATTCTCTCGAGCTGCCGCCGTGCAAATTCCTTCGCACCAGCTGTGCCTCCAATGGAACCTGGTACCTCTCGGCAGTTACCTTTCCGACGCACGTCAACAGCGGCAGCGGTGTTCAGCGGACGTGCACAACCGGGTCCGGTTCCTGCTGAAGGCGATGGAGCAAGGCCAGGGCCATCATTTCAGCAGGGACGGGCGGCAGCCGCTGGGGTGGCAAATGCTTCGGGCTCAGCTTCTGCACCTCTTCCTCCACAGATATTTTCCGGTAAAAGAGTACGGGCGCTGGGTGAAGCGAAAGGCGCCGTCGTACGAAATGCCGTAGAGCAGCTTGGAGGGACCATGTCTACAGCTGAGGACGAAGAGGTTGATTTCATCATTGTGCGATTGGTATCGTATGTTTGTTCTCCGCCTTCATTCCCGTGGCGTACGCGGATTTTAATCTCGTTGCATTACAGGGGAAGTAAAATATATAGAATGGAAGAAGACGAATCGTTGCGCCGGAAATACCGCACAGACTGTTGGCTCGAACAATGCATTTACGAGGAGCGGATATGTGCTCCTGATGAACAGGTCTCGTTTATCCCATTGGATATTCAATTGCCTGTGGCTGGTCCGTCAAACGTTCCATATTTCTCCAGATGCCGTGTTGACACAGGGGTTTGCTCCAGGGGCGGAAGACATTACTATCTCGATCTCTGGATTCGAACAATCCGAGGCCCATGGACTAAAGCGACTATTCCGAGCCCTTGGTAAGAACATCAGTGGCTGTCCATTTGTCCTGTCAGTTCACATATTCATTTTTTTTTGTCAGGTATCACTCTCGCCACCACGTTCACCCGACATTCCACTCATCTTGTATGCCCTTCTGGTGTCGGCCTGAAATTCGAGAAAGCGCGTGAATGGGAAATTCCGGTTATCAATGTGCAGTGGCTTGCGACGATGGCGTCGTCGGGTGCGATACCGCAGGTCCACGATTTCCTCGTGAACGGCTCTTTCCTCCCTGAAATACACGATGATCACCGAATGCAAGTGGATCGGAAAGATGTTAAAGGGAAGGGGAAAGCAATTGATAATGCCCCAATGGCTGATACTAAAGCTGTTATGGACGTCGTAGACGATAATCGTATACATGACATTACGAATAGTAAGCCTTCACAGCCTCCCGTACTTACGCGCCGACCAATGTTCTCGTTTCTAGATGAGCCTCTTCCCGCCGCTGCCCCTCAACAAACCCCGCCCAGTGAACCGCATCCCAAAAAGAAAAATATTGAACGGGAACCGACCGTGATCATCGCAAGTTCTCCCGAGCCCGAGAAATACATGTTTGGCATGCCAAACCATACCCTCGCCGGCTCTTCGTACATCCCCCATCCATCGTCCATCGCCACCCCATCGCGTTCATCCCTCGGCTTCCCCGCCTTCGCCGACCCCAGCCGGCAGGGCTCCGTTGTGAGCCTGCTCGACGGCGATGGGTCCGGGACATTCGACTTCGGCGCGTCCCTTGCCCGCCGTCGTGCGGCGACTGCAGGGATCGATGACGTACGTGTGCCTTCGTCGAGGTCGCCGTCACCAATGAAAGCGCCCCTCCAGCGCAGTACGAGCCGCTCGTCGCTGTCCCCGATGAAGGTCGACCATGAGGCGACGAAGGCGCTGCAGGAGAGCATCACTAGCTTGCTAGGCAAGCGGCCCTCCCCGGAGGGCGATGATGCGCGCGCACCGAGTGGAGTAGGCCCGGCAGCGCGGAATGGCAAGCGTGCACGGCCGCAGCGGTCTAAGGTCAGCCCAGTGCCTCTGGTGTTACGCGATCCCGACGCTGACGGTATCTCTCTTTCAAGCAGCCCCAGTCCCGGCAGCCCTCCGACGCACAGCTCGCAGCGCGCGTCGCCGAGTCGTCGAAACCCACGCGGACGGTGCGTAAGCCTGGGCCAGGCCTCGCGGCGGGGTACAACGACGGCGCGATCAACCCGTTCGACGCGTCGTACGCGGACGACCTGCCCCAGCAAGAAGAGAGCAGCATGCGGGTGATGTACGAGGACCCGGGGCAGCGCGACGAGAAGAAGCGCATCATGAACCTGCTGAAGGGCACCGCGGGCGAGGAGGACGCGGCGGCGACCCCGAGCCTCAGCGGATCGCGGCCGAGGCGGGGCGCCCGGATTGCGGGGTTCTGATAGTCGATTTGACGCGGCGCGTATTTTATTTCTATCTCTGCCAGCATGTATCTTGGGTTTGCGATTCGACGGATCTACTCATTATGTGTATTGTATTTATATTCATGGGCAAATACCTCTGCATCTCTTATACCAAGCTATAATTTATTTCCATGTTCATGTCTTGTCTTGCATTTTTACATCGGTTGTGTTAATTTTGCCCCGTCCATGGCCATTCGGACTACGATCAATTGATTGAGGGGAATTGGAGACATGCACACACTACGAATGAGTAAGGCAGCTCCAGCCTCCGAAGCCTTGACAAACTTTTTTGAAAACATCTTGCAGGACCAAGGTGTCAGAGATCTTCAAAATATTGTCATCAGTCACTCCTAGTACACTATACGTACATACATTCTACTTGTACACAATGTTCGCTACAATTGAGGTATACAAAACCGACTACAGAACAACAAAAATATCCAAAATGTATGGCATACTTACATAGACTAAAAGGATTCAACATATTTAGGCTTTCTGGGGAAACGAGCCGCCCTGAATCGACGCAAGAGGGATGCCATTAGCAGCTACTGAATTGCTTTGGAATGGGTACACTAAAGATAGTTGTCGTGATCAGTAGTATCAGCCATTTATTATACGTGTCGCTTACTGAAGTTGCGCCGCAGCTGGCGCTTCCTCCGGCGGACACAGTCAAGTATCAGGGCGGTTAGAAGGAGAAACACGAGCCCTCCTACAATGCCTCCAGCAATGGCACCTGCATGGCTCTTCCTGGACGAGGTGGATTCTGTCGCGGGGCTTGAGACCGTCCCGGAAGGTGTGTAAGTGAAATAGTCAACGGTGAGCGTCAGGTTCTCGCATGCGACCACCTCGACGACTAGAGTGTGTGCGTCCGCCGTCATACCATCTGGGGATGTGTAGAGCGGGAAGTTAGGCTGGATGACCCCGTCCAGGAAGTTCTCGACCACGGGTAAGATATCGTAGAACGTGTAGGAGGTGACTCCATCTAGGCTGAATGTTACGTTCATGATTCCGAGCCGCGTGTAGTCAAAGATGCCATAAAGAACCAGCTCTATTGCATAAACGATATGGGGGCAGGATAGGTACTGGTTAATAGGTCATTTTGTACTGGAGAAATGATCAACACACCATTTCCCGTGAAATCGAAAGCAAAACTAGACCCGAAAGTGCTCGTTCTGTGCGTAGAATTACCATAAGGCACAACAGTGACGCCATTCTCATAACTCGACGTGAAAGTGTCAGCGGCCTCCGTCCAGCCGCTCCCTGCGTATGTTATGGAAGGGTCATTGCTATCAACGATGACGATCTGATCAGCTTCCGCGGCGACGTTGGTGGAGACATCCGCTTTGATGACAGCGTAGTCGATCGACGCCCCGAAGACGTTGGATAGGGTGATATTGTGAGTGCCGTCCTCTAGCAGTGGTGATTGATACCACTGTCGGTATGAAGGTGGACTCGGATCACTGTAACTTGTCGTGTACGGGTCGCCGTTGTCGATAATGACCGTGAACTCTTCTGATAATATCGTCTGCGGTGTAGCGGTGGTCCCGAAGATCGCAATCGACGTTCCTATCAAAGTGATTTATATTACTATGATTCATTTCTTGTCCTGGGCATCTCCGATGGCGCCTCACCATCGAATAAGATCTGGACGAATGTTGTGTTGTCTGCAGCCGTCGGGGATCCCGCCACAGTCAGGGTATTCTGGTAGTACAGAGGCAAGTCTGTGGATGATGTGCTGTTATCGAAGAGGAAGAACGCATCGTTGCTGTCGTCGACAATAAGCGAGACTTGTGAACTAGGAGAGGTCATGGCCAATTAGATACGGTGTTTTCAATCCAATTGACATGAGGAGCCTGAGCACGAACCCTTTACAGGCTTATCATGCATCCAGACGGCTCCTTGCCTTTTTCCCAGGCCCGGGTTTGAGGGCGGTATGGAAAGACCGCTCCATGCTTAAGTATAGGAAAGTGTGGGGCATGGAGTATACTTAACTCTGGTGGAAGATTGGTTCAAAATTAGTTGAAAGTTGAACACCGCCGCTGACGACTGCGTGCCAGGGTGCATAAAGCCACGGGCCGTCGCTCCGCCAGTGGGACAGGCAGCAAGCGCGCGCCGCTACTTGAGCACAACCAATAAATGGTATACATCTCGAATGGCAATTGGTTTGCGATCGGTCTTCCGAACTGCCCAAGAAGTCGGAGACAGACTAGAAAAGGACAAACTATTTAAGGTCTGATCGCAGCCGAGGTAATTTTACTACTTACTCTGTTGGTGGCGCTCACTGCAAGTTCACTGGCTCTGGCTGAGGCCGATCGAGGGCCTGAGTGATACTATGACGAAGATACATTGTATTTACATTATTGACTTATACACGAGTCGTACATGCTACCGATACAGAGGTAATATGAACTACAGAGCTTAATCATTAAACCTGGGTTATATGCATAAACCTTGCATAAACCTTGGGCAAACTGATAACCCGAAAACGCGAACCAAAACCTGGCACAGTGACACGCATTACATCTTCGTAAATCCAGCGTTTGCATTCGCAATCGAGGCCAGCGGGATACCGGTTCCTGAGCGAACACCGGCGGGGAATGGGTGCACTGCAAGAATCAGACATGTTCAACATGAGCATCTTGGTGTTTACACAATGTTTACAAGTAAAAAATACTCACTGAAAGTGCTCCGGAACCGTAGCTGGCGTCTTCGATGGCGGAAGAAATGAAGGATAAAAGTAGCTATGAGCAGAAACACAAGACCGCCTACAATTCCCCCGGCAATCGCACCTGCGTGGCTCTTTCTCGACGACGTGGACGATGAGACCGTGGCAGTAGCCGCAGATTCCGCAGGCATGTAGGTGATGTAGTCAACGATGAGCGTCACATTTTCACGCTCCGCGACTTCTATGAGCAGAGTATGAGGGGCAGCGGTTGTATTTGCTGGGGTTCTGTACAAAGGATAATTGGACTGGATTACCCCTTCCAAAGTCGCTTCCATGTTGGGCACAACATCAAAATTTATCGGTTGAGAGAAGCCGTCCAGGGTGGCTCTCAGACTCAGGTTTCCAATTTGCGTGTACTCGAAGACCCCGTAGAGAGTCAGTGCTACGGCGAAGAGTGACGGCGCAAGCGAATTGCACGTTAATTGGGTAAATGCAAAAGTGGGAATATGCATGAGGAAAACAACGCACCATTTCCTGTGAAGTTAAATTCGAAGCTATCTCCGACGGTGCTCGTTACATGCGTAGAGTTGCCGTAGGGTGTAATGGAGACAGCGGCCGCCAAATTCGAGGGGAAGGTAGCGTTGGTCACCGCCCACCCCACACCACCATATGCAATTGCGGGATCGCTGTCGTCGACGACGACCGTCTGCTTAGACTCGGCAATAGTATCAAGTGAGATGTCGGCTGTGATAACGGCGAAGTCAATGGACGCCCCGAGGACATTGGCAAGGGTGACATTATGGGTGCCTTGCTCTAGGACTGGCGA
Source organism: Hypholoma fasciculare (assembly GCA_016801325.1). Lineage (NCBI taxonomy): Eukaryota > Fungi > Basidiomycota > Agaricomycetes > Agaricales > Strophariaceae > Hypholoma > Hypholoma fasciculare. The sequence continues at coordinate 9,330 of JAEKIV010000508.1, forward strand.
CTGGTACCACTGTCGATACGAGGGTGGTGCCGGATCACTATAGCTCGTCGTGTACGGTTCACCTCCGTCAATTATGACCGTGAAGTTCTCTGATAGTGCGCTCGACGGCGGAGCGGTATACCCAAAGATAGCGATCCCAATGCCTAACGACTGCGTATGTGTTGTTGCTCTCGTCCTAGGCGCAATAACCGCTCACCGTCAAATGTAATCTCGACGAATGTCGTCGTACCCGCGCCTGAGGCTACCGATGTCTCAGCAACATGCTCGGTGAAGGCGTAGAAGAACGGCATGGTGTTGACCGACGTCGCTGAGGCATTAGGGTAGATGAAGTATGAATCACTGCTATCATCAATAATCAATTTCGAGACCTGTGAGCTAGGAGCGGACATTGGAAACCAGCCGCCGTGAACGGTGCAGGCAGGAGAACACGCACCTCCGAATCCTTATCGTGTGTTTATACCTGCTCTGCTCTTTTTCTCAGGCATGTCAGTTTGTGGCTTTTGTTAAACGCCGCTCAGACCGCTGCTGTCCTCAGTTTAAGCGCCGATATAATCTTGATCTACTGTTCATTTGTCAAATCTTTTCCAAAGCATTCTTATGTTCGTTCGTCTCCTCAAACACCTCATCTCGTGGTAAGAATATGTCCTAGGATTTTTAATACTTCTATTTGAAGAATTTCAGGTAGAGATTCTATAGCCAAGCCTCAAACCAAGAATAAGTCGGCCGTAGATCTATAAATAGATTGAAGCGCCGACAGAATTACGGATCTTTAGGTGATGTTGCCATTTCAGCAGCCGTCTTGTTGTCTTCCACCCCCTCAGCGCCTATTGAAGCCATGAATTTCCCGACCACGCTCTCAGACGAAGAGGGTAGCAGGATGGGTCCTTCTCCAATCTCTAATGGTATAAACTTTTCGGCTCCTCGAAAATTTCAGGTCTTTATAAATTATTAATGATTTCTTGCACAGAGTTGTACGAGAATTTGGTATATTACTTCAAATATGCCACGTCGGCGTACAGCCCTGTATGCCCTCGTCCGAACGGAAACAGTCTAGTTATGGAGGTGGATACTCCTATGACAGATGTTAATTTCTTGTTCTGAACACTCTGGGACTGTCAACCTTCCGCCTCTACAGATTTCGAATCCCTTGACGGACATTCAAGGGTTTATTGCTCGCGACAAGACACGGAAAGAGATCGTTCTTTCTCTCCGCGGGAGGTTAGTCCGAATGATTCTCCTTTAGAAAAGTTCGCTTAGGGTGCAGTCTACAGCGCTTCAGTTGCAGATGTGCTCATGGACGCTAGCATCGTTCTAGTCCCGTTTATATCTCCAGGAGTTAAAATGCCGCGTAAATACCGCCCCGTCGAGAGACGTACATTCTACTCATTTATTGATGAAGCAGGATCTCTGGTTCACAGTGGATTTCTTCTTGCGTGAGGCGCACGGATTTTCACCATTGTGCCACCTCTCCTGACGATCCTGCTTTTGTGCGGTGCGGCGCTTTTTATAGCTGGGACTCTATATCTCCAGAAGTTCTCCTTGCCATTGGAACCCAGCTCGCCATGCATGAAGACCATACAGTAGTCACCACGGGTCATTCTCTAGGAGGATCGTTGGCGTCCCTCGCTGCTGTTTCCTTACAACAGAATTTCAAGAACGCGTAAGCAACCTAATTCAGTTCATTTTTTTCGTCACCTAATAATGCACTGTTGTCTTTAGAAAAATACGGACTTACTCCTATGGTGCCCCGAGGACGGGGGTAAGTCGTTTTCAGGCCGACATTCAATCAACACCCACAACAAGTTTTTCTTAGAATAAGATTTTCTCCGATTATGTGAACACAACGTTCGGAGAAAATGCATACAGAGGTGAATGTCTTTTGTGACTCTTCGATTCATGAATTAAATTATGCTCCAGTGGTTCATGGAAATGACGGGTATGTATCGCAGTAAACAAAAGTATACATCCGTACTACTCATACCACCCTGCAATAGTGTACCAACAGCCATACCAAGAGGGTTAGGCTACCACCATCATGGTAAGTTACGTACGGCCATATTTCACCCAAACTACATCCCTGCTTGCCTGATAGGTGTGGAGTATTGGCAGCATAGCAGCCCTCCTTCCAACGAAACCACCCTCAAATGTGATCCAGAAGGCGAAGATCCAAATGGCTCGGCATCCATTCCGTCTCAAGGAGTAAACTTGGCTCATACCATGGTGCGTACTTCCTTATATTTACTCTGCCAATTTCTCTGGCCAGTGAATTTGAGCGCATCGTTTGCCTCCAGTATTTTGAGATTTTAGTCGGGACGCCTTTTTGTCTATAAAGGACTCGTAGTGCATATCTGGTTATTCTTTGGCTGCTCTTTTTTGGGGTGATACCTATATGATGTATAATTACCACGTACGTATTTGCATGCGAAGCAGGCAATCCGTTGGCAATCCGCAAGCAATCCGCCATGTTGAATAGAAGTTAGACCGGACTTTCAAATTGTTTCGTACGACATCACTTCCTATCACTTCTGCATCAAACGATTTGAACTCTCTTGTCAACTCAATGTTACCCCTTCCTTTATAACATTCTCTGAGGTTTGCATGGCTTCACCCTCAAATTCGTTACAGAAAGTCAGATGCTAGAGCATAAAGTCAAGGATAGAAAGCACCTCGAAATCGTCCGCGGATAAATCCCGGCCCCTGAGTCATCATGTGGTCACAAATTCACCAGTCAACCCGCCAAACTCAAGCGCGTCTCCGCCTCCATCTTTCGCATATGACGAGACAAGTCACCTTACTTCTCGCTGGCTGGACTTCTCTGCTTCTCTAACCACCAAAGCGCGCCGACCTGTGCCCTCGCCTGTGTACACCGGGCCGTTTCTTCAGCATGGCCGCACACATAAAAATGGTGCCAGATCGTAGTAAACCACCCCTCAAGTCAGCAAAACTTCCACCTCCAGACACTCCGGCGCCACGAATATATCTGCTTGTTATGTTGCTATCTGCGCTCCTTCTGACGCTGGCAAGCCATGCATACAGGAGCGATATATTTGCGCTGGGATCTCCTGCGTCCTCCAGCTCCTTCGTCGTGGATACCGGATACGCGAAATACTTGGGGAACCACTCATACCCTAATACTGTTGCCTTTCTGGGAATTCCATATGCTGAACCGCCAGTAGGCGACAGGCGTTTTCGAGCCCCGTTGCCTCTGAACACTGCCCGCATAACCGCAGACGCAAAAGGTGCAGTCCTTGACGCTACCGAATACCCGAATTTCTGCATTCAAGGAACGACCGGAAGTGAGTTCCGAATCGAAAGGTAGTTTCAAGTGCTATGTGTATTCACTCTGCCACGGGATAGATGGCGATGCTGGAGGCGCTGGGAGTGAAGATTGCTTGAAAGTTAATATCTATGCACCCGTCAATGCCACAAAAAGCAGCAATCGTGAGTCCACGTCCCCATGCAGCCTACGCTAAAAAAGTAAAAATATAACACTGACATTTTCCGGATAGTCCCTGTTCTCGTCTACATTCACGGCGGCGGTGAGCACGACTTCCATTTACTGCCATTACGCATCTTAATTACATTCACCTTCATTTTTCAGGTTACGTCTACGGAAACCCCGCGAACTGGCCCTTCGACCACTGGGTGAACCAGAGCCCCAGCGTCGTCATTGTCTCCGTATACTACCGACTCTCCTCATTTGGCTTCCTCGCTGCTCCCGCTCTGCGGGACACCGCGAACGGGGACCTCAACGCAGGCTTCCTCGACCAGGTACAGGCACTGAAGTGGGTGCAGGCGCACATAGGGAGTTTCGGCGGCAACCCCAAGAAAGTGACGATCAATGGCCAAAGTGCGGGTGGAAGCTCCGTAGAGCTCCACCTCGTTGCGCATGAAAGTGCGGGGCTGTTTAGCCAGGCCATTGCGCAGAGTGTATATCGGACGCCTCTCCCCACGCCCGAGCAGCAAGAGGTACAGTGCATTTTGAATGTAAAGGGATCGGCGCAGATTGAATGTTGAACTATCACTCACTTAGGATCTGTTTAATTTTTATGCTAACCACGCCGGATGCGGGCAGGGGACAGCGGCACAGCAAATATCCTGCCTCCGTAATGCCGGTGTCAGTGCGCTGGCTATGGCCCAGGATGCAGGCTCTTCTGCCGCATTGTAAGGACCACTAATATCTCAACTTTTTTTTTGCTGACAAGCGTTGAATATACAGCACAGCCTCTGGGTACAATGTATTCCACCCAGTAATCGATGACCAGCTCTTTTCTGAGTTCCCGACGAAATCAATTCTTGAAGGGAAGTTCGCCAAGGTCCCGTTAATCGTTGGGTAAGTTGTATATACCAGCCGGTTCGATTGATTGCTTTGTGGGGGTTCTGATACGATATCTCTAATTTAGTGCGACCAGCAACGAAACGTTGTCGGGCGGCTCCGATACCGTTTCAGCTTTACAATCGTTCTTCCCTTCACTCACGACCGCAAACGCAAACGCCCTGGTAGCGGTGAGCTTGTGGCATCCCATAGGTCCCGCTAATCGCATATTCTGACGATTCTGACGCCCAGAAATACCCACTTTCCGAGTTTGGTGATCTTCAATTCCAGGATGTAACGGGAGACTCTGAGCTCAAGTGTGCTGTGAGTTGAACTTGGCGCATAGAAAGCATACCGTTTCTTGACCTGGTACGTCGTCCCCAGCGATCGATTCTAGGCACCGAATTCGGGTCGGCCGCTAGCTCATGGACATACCGCTACAACCAGCCTACGCCTGGAGCTGATGCAGTGTTCCACGCTGCCGAGAACTGGATGATGTTCCGCGGGACGAGTACTGGGTGCGTGTCAAATAACCTCTATTCTCATTCCTTGTCCTGATTTTTCTCCAGAACAAACGGCACAACTACCTTCCAGACCATGTCACTCGCCGATATCACATTTGCGCAAGAGCTGATCGCGTACTGGGTTTCCTTCGTGCGTGTGGGTAACCCAAGCGCCTTCAAGCTCGCGCGCTCGCCTACCTGGGCAGCCTTCACGTCAAACAGTGCGCGAATCGTGCTGCAGGAAGATCCCAAAGGTTTGACTACTATCAGTGGGAGCTTCTTGGAGCAGGAACCGGTGGATGAAAAGAGCAGATGCAATTTTGTTGCAGGGTTGGTCGGACAGCAAGAAAACTAGGGGGGGTGCAGTAGGTACACATACGTATCTTCATCCCAAAACAAAACTTTTCCTGTTCAAGCAACCTTTTCGTCGACCCGCTTGTCGTCCTCCTCTTTTCCAACGCGTACGGGCAGCCCGGAGAATTTAGAATGGAGATTCTTGTACTTCCGCCTCTGCGAAACGCTGACGCTCGGGCTGACCTTATCCAGCGCTTTCCCGAAGTCGATGGACGACACTGATACCTTGGGTAACGGCGTATCCTCAGCCATGTCGTCCAGCACGCCTAAGGTGCGCTTGAGAGCAATCACACCAGCCTCACGCACGAGCGCTGCGAGATCGGCGCCGCTGTAACCGTCGCCCCGTTCCGATATGAGCATTTCAATGGCCGCGCGAGTGGTTTCTGCGGGGAACGTCTCCGAGGCGTCCAAGGGAACGCGGCGCATAAGCGTGCGCAGGATCTCGATTTGTTCCGCTGGGGTGGGTAGATCGACGTAGAGCAGCTTGTCGAGTCTGCCTGGCCGGACCATGGCAGGGTCGATCATATCAGGCCTGTTTGTCGCTGCGATGACGTAGACGCTCTTGCGCGCGTCTAAGCCGTCGAGCTCGGTAAGAAGAGTATTGACCACGCGAGCCGAGGATTCTGACTGAGGTACGCCATCAGGGATGTACAATGATAAAGGAAGGGTGGTAAATATACCAGGTTATCATCTCGTCTGGGAACTAACGCATCAAGTTCATCAAAGAAGATGATGCATGGAGCAGACGCTCGCGCACGAGAAAATACCTGCCGTACGGCGCGCTCACTCTCCCCAACATACTATAGAGTTGTTGAATTTGTATAACATCGCGTGATGTCTAAAGTAACGCACCTTATTGAGGAGTTCTGGGCCTTTCACGCTGATGAAGTTCGCGCGCGATTCATTTGCGACAGCTTTAGCCAGGAGCGTCTTTCCGCATCCAGGAGGTCCCCAGAGCAGTACCCCGCAGGGCGCTTCTATACCGACTGCGTTGAAAAGCTCGGGGCGCTTGATCGGCTGCACGATAGCCATATGCAGCTCCTCTCTCGTCGAATGAAGGGCTCCTATATCGGACCAGGTGACGTCCGGGACGGTGGCGAAGCCTTCTCGTTTGGAAGAAGGCTGGACCTGCTTGAGCGCCAGCGTGAAATCCGGCGATGTGATACACAGTGGGGCGAGCTGCGCCTCCGTCAGCGGATCAGGATGGGCAATCAGGAAGTGTGCAATCGAGCCCGAAGGAGCCATCGACGATAGGCTGGAAAAGAGGGACGCCTTGGAAAGAGGGGGGTCCGAAACGGGTTCTGTATCAATGGCCATTGTGACATCTTGCTCGTCCTGACCATTTAAAAGAGGTTCAGGGTCCGGAAGGATGAGTGTACCATCTGACAATTGCTTGAATATGCGTTTCACCGCGATTATGCCAGCTGCGCCAGTCAATGCTGAAAGATCAGCACCGACGTATCCAGGCGTTGCTTTTGCCAGAGCAGTAAAGTCGAAGTCGCCTTCTAAGCGAAGTTTGGCGCAAAGCACTCGCAGAATTCTGGATTGGTATGAAATTGGATATCATTTTTGCAGCAAGTCAAATACATACTTTGCTCTTGCCTCATCATCAGGGACACCCATGCTAATTTCGTGATCAAAGCGGCCAGCACGACGTAGGGCGGCGTCCAAAGAATCAGGTCTGTTTGTGGCCCCTATGACGATGATAGGCTTGTTGTCGGTTTTCTCCCAGGATAGATCTATGAAACCGATTACTTGGAAGCAGTTATAGACAGAGAAGATAACTGACCATCCATGCAGGTCAGAAATTGAGCAACAATACGCCTTTCCATTTCTCTCTGTGCGCTTTCGCGTTTTGGGGTGATTGCATCAATCTCGTCGATGAACAACAGGCATGGCGCAACGCGCTAATTGGCCAGGGTCTATATGGTATTTAAATCGCAGATAATTCAGTAACTCACCTTTGCTTCTTCGAATGTCTCCCTCAGAGTCTTTTCCGATTCTCCGGACATTCCAGATACAATAGACGGCGCAGATATGCTGATAAAAGGTACGCCGAGTTCCTATTACCTTGTCAGAGATAATAAATATTGAAAATACTGATTCAACTTACCCCGGCCATAGCGTGAGCCAGTAGCGTTTTTCCGCAGCCAGGTGGACCATGTAGTAACACTCCACGAGGTGGCTGGACGCCGGTGTGTAGATATACTTCTGGATGGCACAATGGCATCGCGACGAGTTCGAGCATCTTCTCAATACACGATTCGACTCCTCCCAGATCGGAAAGTCGTGCCGTAGGAGGAGAGTGATCTTTTGCAGATGTCCCTGCCGTGTTAGTCGCTACTCTCGATCGTTTGCTGCTCCCTTCCGCTATGCGCGATGTTCGAAGTTTACGCTTCCCCGCTGTTGGTGTCGAACCTTCCGCATCGGGTTCGCCATTGAGAATTGGTTGAGGCTCTGCACCCTCTATTGACAGACCACCTGAGCCAGAAGGTTTAGAGTGTTCGAGGCTCGGTGATACTGGGGTAGTCGTTCCAGACAGTGCTGGCGAATTTAAATTCATTTTATTCCTCCGCTGGGTAGACCAAAGCCCTTGCATCGTTCGGTTGAGCGAATTTGTGCCCTATCTGAATTCTATCAATGAACCTATCGGTAATTAAATATATTCCACTTACTGCTGCCTCCATCAGCGCGTCTATCGTGATGGATGTGGTTGAAATTGCAGTTGTCATTCAGGGAGCTGCCCAAATTTGTTGTTTGTTTGATCCGTCTGAAATAAACAATGCCGCCGCCTTGTGTCGCAACAGTCAACTGCCGAAACTTGATTCAACTTGAACTTGACTTGAACCAGGGTCCAGAACTGCAGCCAACTGCAGCCTGGTGGTTCCCATCAATTCATGCTCGACCCGTGCTTACTTCTAAATATGCTGCTTGGACCAAGCTTGGACACCCAGAAAAGTCACAGAAGCCCTCGTCATATCTCCAAATTTTGCAAATCATTCTCCATCCACTGGCATCTACCCGTTGAACGAACATATCAAGAACGTTGAATATAGACATCATCTTTAGTGTGGAAAAAATCTTAAATGGTAAATACCCTTAAATAACCCGGATTAATTAGTGCTGCCCTTGCGATCTGGAGGATCCTATCGACACTGACGCCATCCATTTTCTGCTTTCCGTGGTGCCTCCGAACTCCCTCGCGCCTAGATTCCAGAATTTACGCATCTGGGGACGACAGAATAATCCTCGTTTCATCCTGTGTCTAAAGTTCGATTGGGAACCTCTCACAGAATTCTATACGACGGGTACCTTCCTACATATCTCGAGAATCTTCATTACATCCTGGGCGAGAAGTGGAACTCGCACTTCTCCACTTCCATCGCTTTCACTTCTTTATCAAGGTAGATACCCATCATAGGATCAGGAACTATGGCATGGATAAGCAAAACATCAAATCAAGCGTGCTTATCCTTCTGTGATGACCGTTCTGCTACCCTCTATCACCTTTTTCGCCGACTAGAAAAGGGAAACTGTACTCTTTCTACCGATGCTCTAGGTATCTAGCAATGTCCATCCATATCTCCGATGATCAGGAATGCACCAGTAAAGTATAAGATGTATCCCTAGCCACAGACTGGTGCGGGTATGAAGATGGCGCCTCAGAACGAAATATCCGCCAACGACATGGAAAAGGCAGACATCAGGCAAGTCAGCTTTTCAGAGGACGAAAACCCCGATGCAGCGCCGTCGAAACAAGTAGACCACAGCACAGGGGCCACTGCTCGACTCTCCGATAGTAAAGAAGACGAGGCGTTCAAGTTGTTGGGGTCTAATGGAGATGTTACGTTCGTCACTGCACAAGACGACGCCCGACTCCTACGCATGATAGATCGGAAGTAAACTATTTTATACAACACTTCAATCATAAATCTCACTGTATTCTTTCTTAGCATCATGCCAATAATGTTTGTGGTCTACTTTTTGCAGAGTACGAATTTTTCTCCTATATCATTGAAAAATCTGACTGGTGATTCAGTGATGGATAAACAGACTATTACGTTTTCCTCCCTCTTCGGTATTTCTCATGAGACTGGCCTTATAGGGGACGACTATTCATTGGTTGGATCAGTCCTGTAGTAAGTCATAATACTGTAATCAAATCAACCAGTTATCTCAACACATCGTTTTCAGTATGTCGCAACTCATTTGTCAACCACTATCTGCGTATTTTCTCGTCAAATTCAAATTGTCGATCTACGTCCCTGTAATTGTCATCTGCTGGGGTATAACTCTGGCGTGTATGGCTGCTGCTCGAACGTTTTCTGGCCTTTTAATTTCTCGCATCGTTGTAAGTCCGACCGCTCATTATGCTGATCGTAGTATAATGACCTCTATATCTATAATAGCTCGGTATATTTGAGACGTCTGTCCAAGGAGCCTTTATTTTGACAGCTCAAACATGGTATCGACGGCGCGAGCAGAGTATTCGGATAATCAGTGAGTCGTATACTACTCTTGGAACCACATACAATTAACGTGTCCAATTCAGTATGGTATACCAATATTGGTTTCACCAACATTTTTGGAACTCTTCTCATGTATGGAATTGGACATATCCATTCAACCACGCTATATCCCTATCAAATTATTTCCCTTTTACTCGGTGCGGTGACCGTCATTGTGGGCATTCTCGCGTCAGTGAATTGCTTCTTCCCTTACTTAAAGTACGGCTAGTTACTGATCTTCTTTTGGATCAAACAGATTCTTTTATTTCCCGGAGAATCCTGTGCAATGCAAATTTCTTACCAGAGACGATAAAATACTCGCTATTGAGGTGACATTCACTCGTTCCTTTTTTGTTTTTAATCAAGCCTCATGCTCACTGGTCCATGTTTTCGATAGAGAATTCGTGCTAATCAGCAAGGTTTAACAGTAAAGAAATTCAAGATTAAACAAGTCTTTGAGATGCTATCTGACATCAAAAGCTGGTGTTGGATTGCAATGTCGATCCTCGTTGGCATTCCTACCGGTGGCATCCTCGCGTTTGGACCCTTGATAATCAAAGGTTTTGGATTTAATGGGTAAAATATTTCTTGACTGAACGATAAAAGGTCATGAATAACGCAGGATGCAATCTAGGGATACCGTAATGTTGTTGTTCAGTAACCCTATGGACTTTCTTCGAAGAATGAGGTATTGGAATACAGAAAGGTCTTTAAATATTTTCTATTTGAATAATACCATTATAACTATTTAAATATGATGGTGGAGGTCTTCAAAGAACTGCCTCTCTTTAAATTGTCCATAGTCTAGCAGTTAAAGACTCGCAAGAAGTTATTTAAAGAATGTCGCAACTCTTTAACAAGTGTTGATAAGTATTTAATGAGCTTGAAAGTAATTAAAGTAAAAATATTTAAAGAACAATAAACATCGGTATTTAAAGTGGCTAGTTAGTTTAATTTGAAGAGTCCGTTTACGAGTTATTTAAAAGTACTGACAGTCAGTATTCAAAGAAGGCGCTAAACTTGAATTTTAAAGAATACTTACTCCTCTTTGAAGTCTCCGTGCCTCTTGAGACGTACCTCATGGAACAACCACCAGCTCCGTTCGTTAACCTGTCGCGGTGGGTCCCTTGTGTGTCCCCTTATCGTTGATGATGGCGCATGCGAGATTAAAGCGAGATGTGCTGTTTTGTTCCCGAGCTCACATGGCGGAGGGGAGCGATGCTTTAGCGAGAGCAAGAAGGGGGAACTGATGGAACTTCGAGATGAAGCCTGAATGAAGCGGGGAGCTACAGGTGAGCACTCAGAAGTGTCGTACAAGTGCAGTTGGAGAAATGTATCCAGTGGGAGTACTTTGGATGGGCGAGCAGTGGGTGGTGACCACAAGCAGGGAGCATGGGAGATGGAATATATGTACATGGTTCGAGTGGCATAAAAGTACGGCCACACACAAACAATAAGTGACGGACAATTTGGTCGATGGCCAGTGGCCACCATGAAAAACACAATTAAATCCCATGTCATGTGATTGTTAGGTTGTTATGATTATTGATGCCACTGACGGCGCTGCTTCTCTCACCGCAACTTCCATCCCGACCCTATTCCCTTGCTCTCATGTTCAATATTTCTGTATAATCCGTGAGTGAGAGTACGTTCTCTGGTAGGGCTTGGACCTCATCCAAATGCTGGTAGAAAGGTTTCTCGACGTCTAAAAATCGGTGAGTCCCTGATCGTATGTACAGAATTTTCTCGGAAAATTCATCCACTGCTGTGATTGGTTTTGAGCGTCGGCGCTCATTCGGGCTTGCCGCAATTCACACTCTTCCATTGGGTCTATTAAAATAGAGATAACACCTACATGTATCTCATAAAATATGGTAGAAGAAGACTACCGGTTGAATACAGTATTTACGGAGTAATGGTACACTAATTAAAGACTATATAAATAGTAGTTTGATTCTTTGAAGACTCCACTTCAGGAAATATTCAAATATTCACTCCGTTATTTAAAGAATACGGTCCATTATTTAAAGAAGATGTAAATAAAGACTACTCTATAGGTATTTAAAGAATCAAATATTTGAATACCACGCAAAATATCTTTAAAGACCACTTCGTATCCCTATACAATCTCTTTAAAGAAAGTCCCTATGACTTTATTGTTGTTGACACCGTATGGCGTTCTGCAGATCTTAATACTTTTCCTGGGTTATGTATGAACACTTATCATCCGGTTGCTCTGCCTGATGTGTCACCATCTCTTTACTAGTGGGCGAACCAAAAGCTGAATAGGAAGGGGCTCATCATCATTCTTAGTATTCTTCTGTGTCTAGCATCATCCGGTCTGTTCAATCCTGATTTTCGATCTCTTGACCAACGAGCGCCCTGCAAGCGCCCTGTACTAATTTATATTAATCTCTATTCTTAGTCATCTTACTGTGCATAGGACGCGCAAAAGAAGACGAGCCCATCCTTTTATTTGCGTATTATCTCCACTCTCCGGCCATAATATGTGCCCCTATGATGATGAACTGGCAATCCTCAAATGTCGCGGGGCAAACAAAGAAGACAGCCGTGAGTGTCACTTGAAATATCCGCAGTAAATATTGCTCTAAGATATTCCTTTTCTAATTCAGACAACGGCTCTCCAGTTATTGGGCGTCATTTCTGGAAATATCGTAAATATTTATTGCTGGTTTGCTTCAATATCCCACTGGGAGTCTGAAAGTTTTACAGATCGGACCGCTGCTTTTTAGCGCCCAGGACGAACCATACTATCACAAAGGTGCCCCTTCGTTATACTCATGTGCCCGCCTTCAGTCTGAGGTCTACATTTGATAGGAATTGTGGTGATGGTAATATGTTACTCTTTTTCATTGATTATAGTGGGCTGGACCATCGTCTACTTGAGGTACTCCAATGAACGAAACAGGAAGCATAGGATCGCCAGAGGGGGAGGTGTGCAAATCAGTGATAGTTTTTTGATCACATAAATCTCATTCGCTCATATTTTCAGTTGGAAAAATTGTCGATTACTCGATGATTGATGCTGTTGAAGCAGAACATTCGAACAGCGACTCACCAGTAGATATTGGCCGGCGTGCGTTCGACGATTTGACCGACCTTCAGAACGACGAGTTCATCGTAAGCACGCTTCATATCCTCTGAAATATGTTCGTTCGGATTGCTCACTCCAACTTTTTTCTGTCAGTATGTTTACTAAATTTAGACCAAGTTTCAATTTATTCTCGAATGAATAAATCGTGAATATTAGACTAGCCTTTGTTGCATCGGTTGTACAAGTAGAACCGGACAATGGGATATTATTTACCTTGTATCTGCCGTGCCACGGCGTTGCTGATTCGAGAGATCTACAGGCGGCGAACGTTGGTAAGAAGATGCTTATTGATAACCTATTGCTTTTCATCCCCTGATTGTGCTTTATTCTTATAGTATGGCTGAGCAGTAAATATCGTCAACTTTTGCCGCCCGCAGGAAGCCGCAGGGAGAAGCGCGTCGCACGCAAGTCGCACGTGTGCTGCACGCTCGAATTCGTATTTTTGACGAATTGAGGTTTTCTAGGATCTATTGACGGGACGAAGCAAAGAACTATATTATGGCAAGTAATTCAAGAGCTTCAGTGTTTTTTGAGGGCCTCTACAAAGAAAAGGAGGTTTAACCTTCCCGTCCGCGCGCTGCAACGAGCGTACTTGTACGCATTCTTCCCGCACCGTTCTTCCTGCTCCTCCCCATACGTCTCCCGCTCACTGGCGTCTCTCGCGCTATCCACACCCTCTTCCTCGCTGCCCAGCTGTATATCTCGCTCATGCGCCACCTCCTAGGCCCACCCATCGCTGCGCCGCACACCGCCTACCCCGCCTGTCCGTATGCGTGCTACCACACTTTCCCTCCGGCGTCATGTCTCGGTCTGCATCTGCTCGCTGTCCGTAGTTCCGCGCGCCATCCTCCGGATTCAAAGTGAAAGCCCGCGCGCCGCGCGGCTGCACTGTACACGCCATCCAAATCTCGAACATGCAGTCGTACAGACCCAAGGTGACCGCCGCACGTCATCGATTTCCGCGCTAACTGCATCGTTTATTCAACACACACACATGGTCTAGAGAAATAGTGTTTAAGGTCGTACGGCCATTCTTCGTTCCTGCCTCTCGAGTCTCGCCTGCAATCGACGCCAAGTTTTCCGGGAACTCTCTCATTACGCAGTATCCCTGATGAGGTGCTGGCTATTTCTCCGGAAAAGCTGCACGTACGATTCCATTGGGGGACGGACGAGGTGCTCAAAGTTGGAGATTCAAACACCCCAGCGGCGCCTATTTACCGTCATCGAAACCTCTTTCATTCTGCGCCGTTCCCAGGCCACTCTAGGATTGCCAAGAACCCGCCGTTAATATTCACTATTCAAGATATGTCCAGCCCCGAGCCCAAGATCTCAGAGAAAATAGAATATGTGGTCAATTGTAGCATGTGTGTGTATACAATTCTTTCTCTCGGCCTTCGCCGTAATTTTTACATGCGTGCTCTTCCTATTCCTTAAAGATTCGATCCTGAACCACAGAGGTCTTTATACATCCGTCATCGTCTGGGCATTGGTGCTGATAACCCTTTCCCTATGCTTCAGATCTTTGAAAACGACTCTCGCGGGGTGTAAATTCGTGATATTCTCTGGAAATTCCCCGTGCTGCGATCAGTGTATGGTGGTTTGCACCATGACGAATAGGTCTTGTAGACATATGGAGACGATTGCGAGGCACATCGAAGCATCCATTGACAACGTTCCACCGTTTACTGACTATCTTCCCTCGCACACATATTAATGGATGTCTCTTACATCGAATTTCGAATCCAGAAGTAGATATATATATTACTACCCTACATCACCGACGTCTATCTAATATAATTCGTCGCTCTCAGTGGAAGGATCGTTCAATTATGCTATTGTGATTTGATTGTGATTCATCGGAACCGTGAAGCCGCTGAAGCGCGCGTGAAGTGTGAAATCACCTTTTAGCGGCCACCAATCCTTATAAAAGATATTAAAAACTTCTGCCAGTGTACGTGACCTCTCTGGATTGTCCCTAACCACAAGCCAGTCGAGCCTCGAGATGTCCAAATTTGGAGCGTGGTGAAGAATGTATTAATAAACGCCAAGAAAGGCAAGTGGCAGATTGAATTGTCTCTTGCTCCGCTACCACATTCCGATTTGCAGCGGCGAGACGCGCGATGGATGGATCTAATCCAAAGCCAAAGGCCACAGCAGAAATACCTATCCTCCGACACCCAGAATTCTACTTCTCCGATGGCTCTGTTGTGATTATTGTCGAGAGAACTGCGTTCCGCGTGCATCAATCTGTCTTGGCCCGCCACTCGGACGTGTTCAACGACATGTGGGACATGCCTCAGCCAAATCGCTCCGATATGTACGACGGCTGCCCAATGGTTGTTCTGTCAGACTCTGTGACGGACTTTGTCGACGTGATGAGGGTCATCTACGACGCGTTGTGAGTGTATCCGCATCTTCGGACTCTCCGTTACATTATTCACAACAATTATTGTGGAGTTCCAGCCACTTCGATAAGCTCAAGCCCGATACGAATTTATCGACTCTCATAACATTCGTCGCTGGGATCTTGCGCATCAGCACGAAATATAGCATGCAGCAGTTGCGCAACAAGTGCATTGCCATCATCCAAGCCAAATTTCCGTCGACGCTGAAGGGCTGTGACGAAGTTCTCACCCGCGGGATCCAATACGTGCCGTCCGAGATCGTTCGCATCATCCCCCTCGCACGCGAAACGACCGTCCCGAAGGTGCTTCCTTGGGCATTCTATCTCTGCGCGCACATCAGCGTCGACGAGATCCTGACCAACAGTGTCCTGTCTTGGCGCGACAAAGCGCTGTGTCTCGCTGGAAAGGAGCGGCTCTGGGAGGTGCAGAAGAAGCAGACGCACTCGTTTCTATTGGACTTCAAGCAAAGTCCGCAGTGCACGGGCGCGTGCCAGACGCGCGTCCCGCGCATGCTCAAGCTCGAGAACATAGAAAACCTGCGCATGAGTCCGCACCCGCTCGAAGAATATACGGACTGGAAATCGCTCATGCTGTGCGCCAAGTGCCAGAACGTCTCGGAGATGGGTCATCGCGACGGTCGCGAGCGGGTCTGGGACATGTTGCCCTCTTTGTTTCACCTCGGAACATGGGAAGACATATGCAAAGACCAGAATTGCTGAAACGAACTCTCTGATGTAGGCCTCTTGAGGTGATAATCTCCCTCTGATACGGCCCCGCGACCCGCCACTCCTTTCTCAGTCATTCTGGTCATCGATCATTTACGAACCCCAGCCGTACATCTTAATGACGATATTGTTTTCTAGATCATTCATGCCGTGTTGTATTGCTTTCAAAAGTTTCAGTGCTCTCATGCTAGTCTTCGTGTGCTATGTGTCCGCAATACTTATGCTTATTCTTAGTCCATCATTAGATATCTTACTTCATGATCATATTAGCTTTCGTGTAGGTCTTGATATGTTTTTTTGTAATTCATAGTTTTTTTTACCTGATGGCTCAACCCTCCCTATGTCGATGCACACCATTGTCCCACTTTTATTTAACTATGTGCATAGGTTGTGTCATCGGGCGCCCACGCATGCAATCTCGTCAAAGTGCGAACTATTCTTGTGAGGAACTCGCAACATATACAAAGTTCGCCGGGTTTGATTTCAGCAGAGCCGCCACTATTACCGGACGTCCGCCATGGCACTTGGTATCACCAAAATGTAAACCTTCAAATCGGATCGACATCGATTCACGCTCAGGGATCAGTCAATGAAGATTTAGGGCTCTACACAAGCATTTGGCGCCTGCCATATGCCAATATGCGCATACATAGGCATGGCTGTATCATTTAATACAGGGATAGACTAACGGCCACTGGTAGGGTGCATGCCCTACTTCGACGTCTGGGTAGATCTTCGTAAGGTGTGCACGCCCACATACGTCACCTAATTGTGCCAAACTAAAGTTCCGCAGTCATCATCAGACAGATTTTCCGAGCACTTATGTCGCTCTCGCGGTCCAGGGAAGGAGAGAAGATCGCGATGTTTGTGCCCCTGTTCAAGGACTCGGAGTTGGCCGAGTCGAGCAGAAGAGAACCTTAACCTTGCCACAACCAGCCTTTGCTCAACTTACACAAGTGAGCCACTATTTTCAGTGACCTTGGAAGTAGAAAGATCCCATCATTTCAAAGTGTGTCCACCGTGATCCATTGCGAAATGAACAGCTGTTTGTATTCGTATCCTCCCCCCAAACCAACGTTCACGGTTTTAGCACCAGTGACCATTTGCACCTATGCCGGCGGAACCTTTAGGCCAGCTTCCACACCAGCTCTGGCGTAATTACGTTCAACCCACGCCTACGAATACACCCCATAGATCTCAGAATTGTAATTCGCAAACGGAAAGTCAATGAGGGTCACCCACCTTAACCCGAGGGAACTCGTCCAGTGTTTCGATTCCCGCGAAGGGGTGGCGTCTGACCCTATTCAGCGAATTCAAACTAGTCAGAGATCCATCCCATTGCCAAGAGCGGCGAAAAGGTATGCAGACCATGGGAACGACTTGATATCAGCAAGGCTGTACTTGCCGCGCCCAGGCCCAGCGAGCCAATCACGGTCCTGAAGCCGAATCTCTAGAACATTGTAGAGCCGTTTGGTCTCGTCGAGATATCCTGTATAGGAGGAAGATGAATGGCAGTTTAAGAGATCTGTGGCGTGGGCACGCACGCTTCTGCGCGTACGGAATGACTTCCGGTGCGTAGTTCTGGAAATGGTGGGCTAGATAGCAGATCTATTACATGACCGCGGACAAAATACGAAATAATAGATATACATTGTCCTTGCATAGGCCCGATGCCGCCGTGCTGGTGGGTTACAAAAATTAGTAAGATAGCATTTTGTGTACAGTGCGAGCCGCACGTACCCCGAAGAAAATCCACTGTAGCATCTCGCTGTAGTCATCAGGCTCGCTCTGGCTGTCAAACCAGAATACGTAGTTCTTATCGTAATGCTGCGCGAGGTAGAGTAGAATCGCGGCGGTTTCGAAGATGACGAAATCGTTTCGGGTGTGGTCAACAAGAACGGGAAAGCGCCCGTTTGGATTGAGTTTGATGAACCAAGGTTCCTAATTTACGATTGTTGAGGTCAGATTTTGCTAACCTGGTAGCATTCGGCTGTCAAGACGTGCCTTTTGGACCATAGTGGAAATCACAATTTTAAATACGCTTTGAGGGAGATGTCAGAAATATATATATATCGGGCAGATTGTTCGTCGCACTCATAGTCAATGGATGGATTAATAGCCCTCAGTTCTTCAAGGAAGATAGACACCTGAAAGCCATTGGGCGTGCTCCCCGTATAGAGAGTAAAAGGTTTGGTGGAGGCGGTGGACATCTTTCGCTCGAAGGACAGGGTTTGTCAAGTAAGAAGACAAGGCTTATGAGCCTATCTCTTCAATGTATTATATCTGGCGCCATGACGTGGGTATCGAGTACTGCGCTTAATAAGCCACAGAACACCTCAGTCAGCCAGATGATACGTACCGTGCAGAGAAGACGCAACTACGTCGTGAGTATTTCGTCATCTCTGACGAAAGCGGTTGTAGGCTTCTCTTGAGTTTTATGTATGGAAATATCGCCGAAAGAAATCGGGTATTGGCGGATGGACATTGGGCAGGATGCATGTAACAGAATCTCACATAAATGACCCAGGGGCAAAGGCGAATTGGCAACCACCAAAAGAGAATGAAAGACGGGTATTCAAGGCTCTGTACAGAGATTTATAGGTGTTCTTTACGGCGTGATATCTGATTCTGCGCTCGAGGGTGTCGGTGGCGTCCTGGGAGTGTACTCATACTGCGATCCTATGATATTTCCCCGGAAGCGCTTCCGCATATCAAGCTGAAAAAAATATCAAGTAGAGGTATTCTACGCAGCGAAGAAGACTCACCATTCCGCGTTTGCATTCAAAGGTCGCCTTCCTCAGCGACTGGCACTCCTCCGAGAGCTCGTCCGCGTGGTTTTTCAGACAATCTGACGGAAGACGGCCGTCTTTAACGACGCAGTCCGAATATTTGAGGCAGTCCTTGAGCGCCAGGATAAGATTCTGGCATGACGATGCCATGGACGATGCAGCGAACAACGTTGGAATAACGAGCACTCAGTACTCAGTAAGCGCGTCCGTCCGGCTCCGACGCCCGGCAAGTGCCCGATGCGCACGTGATTCAAACAACCAGCACTCGCTCAACCTTCCAAGTCTCTTCCTGCTACCCAAGTTCCAACAGTGCGCTAAGCCTCGCCTCTTATTACTATGGGATGGTTCTCTAGCTCAACCAAAGAAGACACCTCTGCTCCCACTCGGGAGAACCGAAAGCGCTGCTGGGAAACGCGGGACGCGTACTTTGCGTGCCTCGACAGCAAGAGTGTGGTGAAAGCAGGTGAGGAGGGAAAGGCGTGCGCGTCGGAGAAAAAGTTGTACGAAGAAAATTGCGCGAAGAGCTGGGTAAGTCGTGTTTGTCACTGGCCCCGCAGTAACTAACGCCTTTGTCGGCCTTAGATTGACTATTTCAATCAACGGCGCGTCATCGCAGAGGCGCAAAAGGATAGGCTCGCAAGGGCGAGTGAGCAGGCTCAGGCCGCAAAAAAATAAAAGAAGCTGTCACCAGTCCGGACCCGCGTCGCTGCTCATCGTACGCATGCGCATCATCTCGGTGATTTCGCAGCTGCTCTCGGTACTCGTATATCCGACGTGTCAATCAACGTCAGCTCTTGATAGCAGCTGTATTCTGGGCCCTGTCTGTATACGCATATGCACCCGTTCATTCATCGGGACCTGTGACTCTGAGATATTCGCCACCGCCCGCCCACACGAAGTCGAAAGCCTGCGAATGCACACCATTGGACGGCTTCTATGTAGATAGGTTGTGCGGTGTGCTGCCTTTAGTGCGTGTATGCAAATTTATCCCTTTGTCGCTCCGGAGATTCCTCTGCACCAATAATAACCCAAATCACATTCTCAATGATTTTCATCAAGAGCATCTGCCTATAATCCCATCGCTGTCCTATGAAACACAGAAGAGACAAGTCAATTGGGCTTCGACTTTACGTTCCCAGCCGCACACATGAAACCCATCACGATGCATACTTTTGGGTGGATTCATTTGGACTGTGCTGCTGCCTATCTCTGATTTTCAGGTTCCACTGCAATTCTTACTCACTTTCTTTTGATGCATATCCGACATGTACACGGGCCAAGATCACCACTCAGTTGTGTTTGGAGCTCGGGCGTGGCTTTATTTCCTATTCCTATGACGGACACAGCTTGCGAACGGCCATTGGGTTTGAGCGACTAGAAGCAAGAATAGCATCCTGTGATCATCAACGTCCATGCGTTCGAACTTCAAGTGCATTGGATTGAAATACTGGGTGAGTAGACGAACTCAGTATATTGTGGGTACCTGTGCAATGGTGGGTGACATTTGCGATTGCACTAGGCACCCGGCGATTGCAGGTCTAACACCCTCACTCAGTTGATAGCACTAATTTAATTTCCGGGTTGCCCCAGATACCTATCTCCAATTATCGCGGAGTGAGCAAACGCGCAAACTGACAAGGAAAGTCGCCTAATTGCCCTATGTAATGCGCCACATATCGCGGCTTCTGTATTCTTCCCCCCGTACGTACTCCTCCGGTACCGCATGCATCTGCACGTATGGCCTCTCTGATGCCACCGCCAGCTCTGGCGTCGCGTAGCCATACGAAGCGGACGAGGGTCGATGCGTTGTCAATGCGCTCGAGGTGGTCAATGCGCACAAACATCATTTTGCAATAGATTCGGCGGTAGTGGCAGCACGTCGCTCGAGACTGCTTCCATGGCTATCTGCAACCCAACTGTGCCCGCTAAGACTTGCGGTCCGCCATCGGGCTCGGGCGCAAAAAAACTCTAATAAGTAAATGATCCCGTGAGGACTGCGTCCTGGTCGGCAATGACAGTTCTTTGATAATTAATGGAAGCTAATGTGGAGTACTCTGTCTTCAGCGCTTGGCTTGGCCCGAGCTACTATAGGCTATTACACACCTTGTACCAGTCCGCCGGTTATAGCGCGAAGATTCAGAAGCCTTGCTCGGTTTGGGGCTGCAAGGAGCGCCCTCCGATCTCCTTATCAACGAGAACGTTCGTGTGTTTTAATTATACCAGGGGAGCAATTGGTCTCCTGATTACCGGCAGATGTCCCCGGCATTGCTCCATGCGAAAGAACACAAGAGTTTGTGAAGATCATGGCTGTGGATGATAGACCGCAAAAGCTGGCTAAGGCCATGCTAGGCCGTGGATATTGACAGGCCGAATCAGCGGCGGATGTGCATGGAGCCACCAGTCATAGCCTCAGGAGTCTGGGTAGAAAAGAGAGCCCTGATCTTTGCGATCTTCCTGATACACATCCGAAACTGAGCAGAAAATAATACGAGCCAACGCCCACAGCACTATTGATGTTGGGTAGTAATATCAGATCAGTAAGTGACTCTTCCTTGATGATTATATATTCTTACAATAACTTTGATAGTCCACGCTCGCTGGCGCATTTCGATGATGATTGCGCCAGGGGCATCCTGACTTTCTATGGAAACCCGGCGCCCCTTGCCGGAGAGTTCCCGAAACTAAAGAGTCCAGTTTCCAACATTTATGGTGTCGCACTATATATAAGTCACAATACCGTTTTCCCAACTGCCGTCCTCCCCTTCCCCACCACCATGCAGTCGTCGTCGTCGAATGGACTCCGGGGCTATTCTGACTTCTTTGCCTCCGGTTTCCGCGCAGTCACCTCTCGCCGCTCGTCACGCAGCTCGGTCGATGGCTCTATTCTCAGTGCACCCTCGTCCAGCGCATCCGCGGGCTCCCGCCGCAGCTTGACGGACACCACCCAACGCCGCCTGCGGCCTTCCTCCATGATCGTGCACTGCGCCACGCCCAAGCCTCAAGAGCCTAAGCACAACCGCCGCTCGTCCATAATCACCTTCTCGACGCGCCTCTTCGACCGCATGGCCTCCGTTTACGGTGACGAGTTCTCCTCGCGCCGCAACAGCCGCAATTCCCGCATATTCCAGGCAGCGGACGACTCGGTGCCCGACGTCTGGATCACCGCCGGCGGGCCTTTCACCCCGTCGGCACCGAATGGAAGGTACGCCTTGTTACCCCCGCAGCACCGCTCTATGTGCTTAACAAATAATCGTATCTAGTGCGCCGCCCCAGCCCATAGACCCATTCGCTGCATCGCCCGACACGCGCTCAATGTTCATCGACCTCTCGACGGACAGCTCGCCCGCAGGTACGCCGAAGCACGAGTCGTTCCTCTCGCTCACGGCATCGTCTTCGCCACGCTCGTCGCTATTTTTCGGGCGGCGCGAGCGCCCGACTTCGATCCACACGATGCCGTTGCCATCGCGGTCGCGGCGCTCATCACTACAGCTCCCGCACCGCGGAGTACCGCTTGCCGCTGCTTCCGAAAAATACGACTTCTCCTGGATCGTGGAGGAGGAACCAAGCGCAATCGAAACGCTGCGTGAGGATCCCGACGAGTGGGACGCGCCCGCGAAAATTGATTGGCACCAGTTTCACATCGATATCTTAACAAATGACCCCACGCAGTGATTATTGCTTATCGTATTCTCATCCTATTTCCATTGCGTTCCTTTGTACTATATATATGGCGGGCTCCTTTTTCGGTTCTAATTTTCCTTTTGAACTAATGTATTGCATATAGTGTACATGGCGCATAGACTTCTTCCTCTATCCATTGTTGTATTACCACTACCACCACCCTATTAATGCCCTCTCTCCATGTCCAACGCCACACACGTACCCTTTTACCACCTTATGCTGATGCTGATAGTCATGTCCCTAATTACGAGTTTACAATGAGAAGAGACATTACATTTGTCATAAAGTTCATTACATACAATCCAAAAAATGGCTGTGGCAACAAGACATGCGGAACCGAGAGAAACGAGAGGTGAAATGAAGATAAACAGAAATAGAACGGAGGACACACGGAATAATAGTGGATAAAAGCACAGTGCATGAGATCATGAGGTTAAAGTAGATGATTGAATGAACGAACGCAGGTGGCCTTCCCTACGACTTTTGGCCTTGTCCCTGATATTTCTTAATCAAGTCTCTCAGCCGCGCCTGCCCAAACGCCAGATCGACACGCTTGCTGGGTGACGCCGGCCGCGCACCGTCAGCTGGGGTTGTCGCTGACACCAGCCCTGACGTTGAAATCGGGGTGAGGACATCTCCTCCCAGCTTCTGTGCGCCAGGCCCCTGCGGGCGCGCGAGCGACGCCGTCGTCGAGAGCGTCGGTACGGCGTGTGAAGACGATACTACTGCGGGGTCGGACGCGCCCTTCACAACTGGAACTGTGCGCGCTCCCGGTGCTGTGAGCCCCCGTGGCACAGGAGCGGGCGGCGCGCTGCCCTGAGCTTTGCGCGCCTCCATTGCTGTTGCAGGTCGCACTAGCGCTTCCGTCGAATGCCCCGCTTTCGGCGCGCGTGCATCGCCTGCTGGCGTGGAGAATGCGTTGGGCGACACCGCTTTCCGCGGACTGGAACCCGGGCTCACGCGAGGCGACGGCTTTCCCTGGCCAAACAAAGCGCGCGAGTCTGGACGCTTCTGCGCGTCCTGGCGAGATCGTGGAGGGCCGTTGTTCGCAGCAGCCGCAGAACTGGACGCAATTGGGGGCGGCGCCAGCCGGGGCGGTGCAGGCGTCATTACGGCTGCTGAGAACAGTTTGCGCTCTGGGCGTGCAGGCTTCGGCGGCACCGTTGGCTGCGCGCCAGTGTCCGCGACCGCTTGCGCGCGACGCGGCACAAGTGCAGGCTCTTTCCCTTTCGCGTCGCCCGCAATGGCGCCAGACGACCACAGATTCGCGACCGCCGTAACCTTGCCCCCACGACCTCCGCGCGCGGACCGGATGTCGTATTTGACCTCGAGATCGATGGGTTTCGTAGGCGGGAATGCCGCATGAACGCGGCCTCTTCCTGGCGGAGGAGCAACCACCTTATGCGGGAGTGGCGGCGGAGGCGGCGACTTCAATTGCATTCGTACAGGCTCTGGTGTCTTTGGCTTGCTTCGGGCCGCGGCAGAGTAAGAGAGGGGTCTGTGCGCCTGTGGCTCTGACGACACTATCTTGTTTGTGATTGGATGAGAAGATGGCGGCGATACCCTGCGGTCGGTCCTGATCGACATCGGCGGGGCAACCGGTGTGATCGCAAGTGGTGTTCGGGGTGCTGCGTGCACTGCAGGCGGTGATCCTGATGACCAGATATCCTGGATGCGTTTTGCTTCCTCCGACACAGACGTATCCCGCAACAAGAGCGGCGTCGCCTGGATACTGTTCCTTTTGAGTGTTGCAATAGGGACGAAGCCCGAGGAGCGAGGATTAGGCGGTGCAGGCGCGTCGGCCGGCGGTCCAGCTTCCATAGTAAGGGAGGTCCATGGGTCCACGATAGAAAGGTATTGCGGTTGCGGAGCGCCATCCTCAGCAGTGAACGTCTCTTGCGGATCGCGCAGAACGCTCGGACTGGGTGGAATTACTTGCTCCTGCGGTGGCACATCAGGATCGATGCCGCCAAGCCACGCAGCAACGCGCCCTTTCGCAGACGACTTCGTCGTCGCACGGTCTTTCTTCTTCCCGCTGGTCCTTCCCTCTTTGGCCTTCAAGTTCTCCTTCGACCGCTCTGCCTCCTCCATACCCCGCTCTTCGTGTGTTCTGTCGCGCTCCATCTTCGTAGGTGTTGTGCCCTGCCCGCGCCCACGCATGTACATGTGCAGCCCGCCCCGCGCCTCCCCACGTCCATCACTCGAACCCCCACGCGACTGCCCGGCACGATGCGTGCGCCCGTCGAACTCGCCATCTGAATCGTCGCCTGCAAGACCGCCTGCCAGCGTAAGGCTCGAGATCGCCGAGTCGTGCAGGGGCTCCGGGCTCTTCTGCGGAATGGGGACTGCCGTGCTGCGCGTTGGCGGCGTCAGGCCGGCGGTCTCGATGGGAATCACGCTGCGCACGTCCGCGGCTGGCGGTCGCACGTCAATCTTGCGGGTGCCCACCTCCGCGAGCAGACGCCGCTCCAGCGCGTCGAGCCCACTCTCTGTCTGTGGCGCATCGCGGTGGCGCGACGGCAGCACCGCGAGCAGCGCGGGCGTCGGTGGTGTCTGGTCTGAGGGCAGCGGCGCCGTCTCTGCTAGAGCATCGTTCTTCTCTGCGAAGTACATATCGGCACGGGCGCGACTGGGTGGTGCGAGCAGTGGCTTTCCTGAAGGTACCGGCGGACCGGGCAATGTCTTATTGACGTTGCTGTCGACGGGCGGGGGCAAGTCCAGGGCCTTTGATGCGACGGCAGAGCTAAAAAGGTCTGACATCTCTTTGGGTAGATCGTTCGACAAGTCACGGCTCCTCCGGTTAACTGCGTCTGCCATCATCTCGAGCTCCTCCACTCGCTCGCTCTTGATAGTTGCCCCCAGGAAGGGGTCGCGCGTGAATGAATGCTTGGGCGTAAGCTGTGGCCGGGGCGAATGAACTAGCTTAGCCTCGGGCGTGGATGGGGCCCCAGGGGCCCGCCCAGGTGTCGCAAATGGTGGATGGTCAGACGCAACGGATTCGTACACTTGGCTCTCGACAGCGGTGGGTACTGGGTATCGATGGCTCTGTGGAGAAACAGATCGATGCCGTGACGAGAGTCTTAGGTGCTGCGTGACGCGCAGAGCGCGCTCGCCCTTTCCTGCCTGTGGTGCCGATACCTCGTCCGGAACCGGATTTTGAATCTGCGTTAAAGGTAACAGATATGGTGGATGCGATGGAACAGGCAGGCCCGGTATTGCGGGCAACGGCACTTGCGATGCGGTCACGACAGGTCCTGCACTTGACGGACGATGAATATAACCACCTCCAATGTCAGGAGGGGGGAACAAATTTTGTTGAGGGACCAGATATGGGGGGGCATTATAGAATGCATGTGGCGGCCAGGGTTGTTGATGTGGGTCTGGCGGGGCCGGTGAGTGCGACAGATATGGGTATCCTAGAGGTGTATGAGTGGGTATCGGTGGAGGCAGCCACACTTGGTTGTGAATGGGATCGACATATGGGACTTGTAGTGGTGCTGGTGGGGATGCATAATAAGGATTATAGTCGGGGTATGATGTAGGGCTGGCCATGAGTTCTGGCGGAAAGTAGGGCTGAGAAAATGGCCCTGGTAGTTCTTCGGGGGAAGGAAGGGTGATTGGGTGCACAACTTCAACTGGAATTTCTAGCAAAATATCTTTGCTACAAAGGGGTGCAGATATGAGAACTGACGTCAGAAATCAAATCGGTACGTACCTGCCCATCCCCATCGTTAATTTCACCTCCACCTTGCATCTGATCTCGAATAGAGACTCGGTGCGGCGCACTCCGCCACCTCCCTCGGGTTCTTCGCCGTCTAAAGTGCCTCCTCTTACTCCCCTGGCATGTGTTGGGACATCGAATACCAAATTGGCTACACCTTCCGCTCCTGGGGGTATGATATACTCGGGCCCGCGGAATGGTACAGTAATTAGGGTATCCGAAATGTGCACTGGTGCAGCAGCAGATCCGGGAAGATAAAGTGTGCGCGTCAAAGTCAAGGTCAACCCGGTGTTCTAGTAAACAGCTTGAGCAACCAGAAAAGATACCAGAAAATTGAACGCACCTTCTTGGCTGTATGATTTTTGACTTGGAGTTCTAAACAAGCACTGTCACCAGCGACAATCACATTGCCGACTAATTTCCCTTGCATCCATAGTTTGCCGTTTTCTCCAACAACGATAGCTTCTGGAACCTTGCCCGTAAAGGTTTCGATATACGGATAAGACTCAACCACGTCGATGGATCGTTTGTCTACCACGAGCCGTTTCTCGTTTTTCCAGAAAACACCGACACTTGCACGGAGTTCATAGTGGACTTTGGCCAATCCGGATCCAAAAGATATAGACGACGGCGATGTAGCAGGAATAGGGATGCGAAATAAGAACGTAGAATGCCCTCTACGCGCCTGGTAGTAATGCTGGGGCAACGGAGGGTCACCAGGCATAGGATAAGCTTGAACGGCGTTCGACGGTGGGAGAGTTGGGCCCTGGAAGAGACGGCAGCTGTGAAGAAATGTCGACGTCGCAGAATGGTCTCTGGACGATAGTTCTGTAACAAGAATGCGTGATTTATTTTCTGTCACTGTGAACAAGCTGAACTAGACGCACCCTGGACCGCGAAGAGCTCAACCATCATAATCCCTATCCCGAGCCCTTTGTCCGCCCTACACTCCATCTCCAGCTTTCCACCGACATGGGCTCCAGCAGAAAAAGTCGAATCCGCCAAGGTTATGGACACCTTGACTTTGGAGTGATGAGGTTGAGAGTTCATGGGCTCCGGTAAAGCTTGGACAGACGCCATGGTAGACCAGGAGTACCAATCGCGGGCGAGCGTCTAAAGGAAGTCTTGATATTTGTCAGTCGACTATAGTGAGCCGCTATTGATCCTGTTACCTGCTGCTCGGATTGTGCGGTGCTGATTCGGTGAAGACAAGACAGACCAATCAACAGATTGAGACAAGAGATAATCTTGTCCCTTGCAGTAAACGTCGGTTATTTTGATGCAAATAAGCCTGCGTAGGTTTTGAAATATGCAAAGAAGACATTTGTAGCGATTTCCTGGGCCAATTCACGAGAGAAGCGACTCCATTAGAGCAGTTGCGGTGGTGGGATAATGTGAAGAGCGAGGCATCTCAAAGAGGAAACTGAAATCGGACATGTTGATCTTTTTTTGGTCGCCCTTGTCAAGTCCTCGTGGCGTATTAAACTGAGATGGACATCTAATCCACAAAGGTTTATCATGATGGGTATGATGCAGTTGAACAATTTCAAGCACTCCAAAGGTGTCTGGACGATTTCGTATCGGAACTGAGTTGGTTCTAGTCCGTGTCGCTTATTTACACTGGCCGTGGAAAAGCGTCCTCGAACCTTACGTGAAAAGCGGTCTGGACCTGGCCCCAAGAAGGTCAAATGCCATGTCTAAATTTGAGAAATAGCTTAGACAAGGTATGACTTCCAGTTTACTTCATGAATAATTCCTAGGGATACCAAAGCTGCATTCGATTGAAAGGGAATGAACTATCAACATTTCACCATTAATATTAATAAACATCAAAGCCCAGTCAAAAATGGCCCTATATAGAAATGAGTAGACAAATTAACGAGAAAATGTCTTTGCCCACACAATTGACTATTTTGT
>JAEKIV010000509.1:0-23611 GCA_016801325.1 Hypholoma fasciculare
GTCGACGCGTCTCAGGGTGGGACCAGAGAACAGAGCGCACACTTTTCCGGTGCCACTGGGCAGATATCCGAGCTCGATTGATACGCCACTGTTCTGGCTCGCTTTGTTTCTTGAAGAAGAGAGATGGCCCCGACAGAGAAAGATAGAGCACAACAAAATCAGAGTTTGGATGAACTTCCAGTGGACCCAATTCAGGTGGATTCCCCCGGGTGTGATAGTTGATGTGAATCGAGTCAGAGGCAACTGTCGGCTGGTGGTTAGATCTTTGGGAAATGTATGGTCCTTGCAGAGTCACGACGCCCAGTGGTGGGTTATAGTACCCCCGTCGATCATACGGTCCTGGCGTAAACGCAGCTGACAATACTGGTGGAGGTTGGTTCATGGAAATATGACACGAAGGTTGTGCCACTGAAGTAGTTACAAGCTCGTGTACGCCGCCTCGAATCTCCTTAGAATGCGGCGGTCCATGTCCGCGAGAAATTGTATTGCTTCTTCCACTAGAATGCATGCAGTGCAACTGTGCGGAGATTAAGGAATTCCGTCGATGAGTACAGAATCTGAAGCTTGAAATGATGGGAATACCTTCGTGTTGAGAGGTACTGCCTTTCAACAGACTGGCATGTCTTATATATCTTATCTGATGAGTGGCACGGAGCAAAAGCCGGCACCACCTGGCCAATATAAACTTCCCATTGCGACCTGTTGATCGAAACTGCCACATGCGCCGACTCACTTCCTTTGCATATTTTATACCACAGTGGAATGTCACAGCATGCTTTGTTCAGGTTCGGTGCTGTGCGAAATTTGTGCGGCATGAGTTGAGCATAAATATTTTTCTCCTGACCGGGGCCAGCCTGGTGATATATCACTTGAGATATTACCGATATACACTTGTCGTCATATAATTATGCTTACAAAAATTTAAACGCTCGGAGACGAGACATTGCCTTGAAATTAACTTGAACCCCGGCCCCTCGGCTACGACTTAGCCGAAGAGTGCGGTCACGTGCGGCGTGGACCTTTTCATCCAAAACCAGCAGTTACGTTCGTATCTCCCACTGCCGCTAGTTCTTGATCCCCCCCACTGTAAAATGCGATAGCATCACTCCAGTATAGAAAAATTCAGAGCAGGCTACTCATAAGTCACAACACACGATCGCTTCACCTTTGTATCTGTCAAGCAGAGCATATCCGTAATCAAGTTTAAAGGATGGAGACGGTCGTCAGTGAAACCCGGTCTGTTTAATTTTTATTGCAGGAACGTAGGCTGACATTTGCTATAGGAATCTGACTGCTCCCACAATTTCGCCCGACTTATTTTCAACAAACCGCGCTCCCACTGAAGAAGAGAGGGAACAGATCCAAGAATATGTAGCCGAAATCGACCGGGCTAGGCAAATCGGTAGAATGAGAGTATCTCAGAACGGATTGGAGATAAAGAGGTTACAAGACGAGAATCAAAGGTTACTCTTGGAGGAGCCACGTATGCTTGAAAACCAAATACAACATCGGCGAGTCCTGTCTCCATTTCGCAGGCTTCCAGATGACATAGTCCGGGAAATACTCGTTGCTTGCATGGACCCAACCGTGGTCTCTATAATCGACAGTGGAACGGCACCTCTAGTTTTTACGCTGATCTCAAGCAATTTCCATCAAGTTGCGCTCACAACTCCTCAACTATGGGACAGCCTCCATATCGAATTTAACCGATATCTCCCTCACCTACGCAAGGGTGGAACTCCACCTCCTATGCGACGGTACTCTCACTCAGTCAGAGAATGGCTTCTTCGGCGCTCCGGCGCAATGCCACTCCGTATCCGCATCAAAGTGAACTGCGTTTTTCGTGGAGAATATGGGCTCTGCGACGGACTAGTGAATGATATCACTGACACGTTTCTGGCATGTGCGTCGCGCTGGAAGGATATTGAGTTCATTACACCTCCTTTCTCCCGGATTTCGAGGTTGAAGGCCACGGATGTTCCCTCTCTGTGTTCGCTGACTCTCCACAATAAGAACTCTGTCATGTTACCTTCGATGGCCTTTCTCCGCGCTCCGAAGCTGGCTAGATTGATCATTTGTCGCGATCGGACTTCACCGGGTAATTTCTCCATCAACTGGCGCAAAATTACACAGCTTTCACTTGATGGGACGCTCTGGGGGTTTAGCCACAGTATTGACAAGGTCATCCTCATTCTCCGTCAGACGGTTAACCTCGTGATCTGTAGTCTCAAGATGCGCTCTTCTATCCTGAATTCAATAAATCCCATGATGACCATTTTTCTCCCCCATCTCAAATCCCTCAAAGTGGACGTAGAGAACGCCGAACAGCCACAAATCCTCCAATACATCCATGCACCAAATATTCAAACTCTATGCCTTTCAGACTACAATGCACCACTGGAAATATTTTTTGAACACTCTCCGCGTCTTCAAGCCTTATACGTGGGCAAAGTGTCACTCCCCCATCTTATAGCCGCGCTTCACTCTTGCGCCTCTCTGAAAAAACTTCACATTATACACACCGGAACTGAAATGTCAAACAATCATGAAGTGTTCCTCAAAGTATTTGTTGATGAGGACAAAACGGCGAAAATATGTCCTCAGCTGGAATATTTCGTATGCTCTCAGACTCTGGATATATCACTTGACACTGCACGAGCATTCATCGATGGAACAGATACGGAAATTCCTAATTTACCTCGCTGGAAGGTTATTGCAATGGAAGCACTGGAGGAACGCACTGACAGATATATTGCAGAAAAAATCGCAGAAAGAGGTTTGAATGAGGGTGACGTTGATGAATGGAATTAGGTCTCTGGCGGCTCTTCTTCAGGCGTATATAGGTATATTTATTCAATATCAACTATGTCGTGAAGTGGGAGAGATGACCATGCGCGAGATAAGCGCGTATTGGACATCACGTACGCGTGAAACTCCTCTTCCCTACTCGTTTATACGAGAACTATCTGGATAGCCGTTTATTCATCAGACATCTATAGGTTACATTCGTGGTGTCGAATTTGAGATCCTCGCAGAGGCCAATAACGCACACTATAGTTAATTATCCCTGTTGTGGTCGCCATTCCGAGCAGTAGCTTGTCAATGTTGCGGACAATCAATTTCGTAGACGCGAACGAGATCAGGCATGATCGATAATCCTTGTTTGGCTGGTGTTGTAACTCTATCATCTCCCCTATCTTGACGAGGCTAGCAGGGAGCAGGCCGGCGTTCCAGAACACTGCTCGTTGCTCCCTGGTGTTTTTGATACATCAGAGCATTAAATCATACGCTCCGAATTGTATCACAGAAATGTTTAACCAAAATAATACCTGATCTCGTGAGAGCATTTTGTGGAAGTCATTCAACGTTCAACGTTCAGCGTTCAAACGTTTAAATTTGATCACAAGACTTACTTATGTAGGTGCGGCCCGACCACCCACAAGTACTCTTTACAAAGTTTACATTCTCACGCTGTCAATCTAAAAGTAAGTACACGGCCTGACGCGGCGGCGGCGCTGCCTCTTGCTCTCCTTAAAGGGGAACGGTAATTAGCTTACGTGAGAGTAAATAAAAGAAACCGAAGCTTGTAAATGTTCTGCCCCGCTGAAACGAACGTCAACAGCACCGTCGCTGCTCTCCAAATCCTCGACGACCTTCAGAATGCCATACTCAACAGCCATGCCGGGAGTCAATGGAACTGCGCCTGACGTCTTATCGCTGAGGTCTTTACGTTCTGCGGTGCAATCAATGCGAGAGATTTACAACCCCATGTATCACCACCCGCGCATGGTGGCACATCCGTCCCACCGCCACGCCTCGCCATCAGCACCTTGGCCTTGGGTTGATTTGGATGACGGTACGTATCTGCGTCAACCATTGTTTTTACCCGTCACGCATCTTACAGGCAGCCGTTCGATATCAACAGAACTAGACAGCAAGCATCTCGATTCTCCGCCGTATCCTGTCACGTCGCTTTGTGAGCACGGAAATTGCGAGAATTGCTACGTAGGCTATCCTCAGTCTCACTTCCCAAACTGGTCGCACCGCCAGTTAGTGAAGAGCAGAATACACCATGCTATTCATGAATATAATCGGCACAAGCCCTGCACTTTATATCGTCTTGACGTAGCCACCGATGGCGCATTCCGCAATCCGGGACCCCTAGTTGTGGCGTCTGGTCACGATTCTGCTATCTGGGAACAGTTGAAGCACGATAAAGTAGGTCATACGTATGACGTATCGTTTCAATCTCATAGCAGATCTTTCCGTCATCGCAGCGACCAACTGGTACCCGGGTCCGTGTTATGTTCATCGAAAATCTCTCTGGACCCGTACTCCAAATGCTGGGAGCAAAGTGAGTTCCACATTACCGTTTGCGGGGGGATAAATGACTTTGAAGCTCACGATGCGGTCAGATACAACATAGAACCAACTTTTTGGTCATCCTCCTTGGGATGGATTCCATCGCGGTACCAAGAAGAGGTTCAGCCAGGACTCGGCGATCGTAAGTTCCTTTTGAAATTACAGCCTATGTTCCACATGAATCCTGCAGACGTCAATAGATATCACTGTCACGTTGACTTTTCTACGGTCGAGGTCCAGCTATCACGCGACTCGTCATCTCAATGCATGGGATCAGTCAACTGGGCGCGCGGAACAAGTATCACAGCATATTGATCCACATTCCCCACTTTCTCTATATTCTAGTATACATCTATCACACTCTAGATGTTCAAGGGCATTATCTGACATACGCATTGATTTTAGATGCGCGTCTTCTGGTGCAGGACCTCCTTGCGATACACCTGGTGCGCAACAAAAACGGCAGCACGATCATTTCGTTCCACTCATTGAAGAGTATGCCGACCACTACCGCTGCATTTTTAGAGGAACGGATTCGATTCGTAGGTAAGCATGGTGCGCCTATGTTATCGCATCTACATATCAAAGGACATGTTGACAGGGCAAAGCGTGCATTGGAAAAGTGTTTTTCAGAAGTCTTCGGATCCCACGTTTATGCTTTTACCTTTTATTTGGCACGCAATATATGCTTGGGATGAAGCACTCGAGCATCTCTACGAACACATATGCGCTCTTGTGAGTTATTTATACTAAATATACACTTGAAATAACACTTCTTTGTTTCAGGAAATGCGAGTCATCTCTGCAGCTGAAATCCCTCTCACGAGAGAGATGCACGTCATTCGGGCACACCAGCTCCATTATTCCGCGTTATTGAGTGACTTGAATAAACATATTGTGTTTATTCGCGATACGTATAATCCATGCATGGATGGGGCGGCGCTGAGCGATCGACGCTTGAGCAAGGCGCTAATGAAGCGGGAATGCGGCAACTTAATGACGGAGACCAAGCGCCTTCAAGATGAGCTGCTAACTCAACAGCAACGTCTCACGAATCTCATGGACCTCGTAAGTCCCTTTGTCTATGTCTTTGGTCAAGCGATGTTTCATGCGTCGTGAATAGGTTGTCGTTATACAGAACTTTGAGGATAGCGGAAAGATGAAGGAAGATAGCGCCGGTAAGTACCATTTCAAATGACTTCGTTTAGTAAACTGTAGCTTACGAAATATTTTAGCGGTACGTCTCTATTTTTGAACAATAGCGACGCATATCTGACGCTTCCTAGATGAAACAAATCGCTTATCTGACTATGGTCTTCCTCCCAGCGTCGTTCATTGCGGTACGCGTATCCTCGCCAGCATGTATGCAGTCCAACTCACGATTAATCAGGGAGTATTCGGAATGAATATCGGCGAATTTAATCCTGGTTCCATGGGATCCCTCCCGGTGTACATTTCCATTTCCATACCACTGACCGTCGTCACCGTGTGGATAATTATCGCGTTCCAGAGCCGCGATATTCTCCCTCCAAATACGTCTTTCTTCATGCGGCTGTTGTGGCCTATGTATCTAGCCAAAAGGTTGTTGAACCGTATGCGAGATCGGAGCGAGTATCATATATCGGTGTCCGCTGTATAAACGGGCACCAGCTAGTCCAATAATAATAGTTTAATGTTATCAGTTTAGTCTATTGCAATTACAATCACTGCAGTCAATGTACCACCTGTCGATCGGTATGTAGTATTTTCTGGGAAGGATGGTAGCTACTGAAGCAGACCGGCCTGCCATAGCGAATACTTAGTGACATTTAATTCTTCAATGCGTGCCTCGTGTGAACGATAATACATATCAACGTACACCTGTCACCGTTGCTTCTTGAAGATTTACATCGGATTGCATTTACAATTACAGAATGATTTTCTAGCACGGGAGCCGACTGAGAAGCGGATTGAGCGGCCTCACGCAAACAAGGTGTTTTAAATCGAGCATCTCTGGTATTCAAGGACAGCGAACCGCGTGATAGAGCCTTCAAAGGTAGGTATTACACTCTGCGGGTGAAGCAAAATATATATAGAGTACACAGACAAATATATACGCGTACGCACAGAAAGCCTCTTCAGCGAGCATGTCCATATTATCATTGAAGCCCTCAAGTGTTTCTCTTGTAACGTTTCGTGAACTTTACCAGCAGTTTAGACTGAAGTTAAGAGTAGCTAGTATGTACTGCATCGGACGAGTTGACCATGGTAATGCTCCGGTATGTCTCGGCACACTGGTTGTATGTACTTTAAATCCTTGATCCTCGATCGCCCACGGGGTAATATCTCGGTTATTCACACAACTTATATCCCACATTCGTTGGGTGTATATTCTTGCCCATCCATTACCCAATAATTTGAAATTCTGGTTTTGTGCACGACGTGCGCCACGGTCAAGCTAATCCGAGACTGATATCTCCACCCAGCGCTATTCTCAGGCATTCCCAGGGCACGGGGAGCCGCATAATCAGGTACTGTGGGTCATGTGCACATCAGGGTGATCGCGGCTCAGCATGATTCGTGGCGAATTCAATACATAACTTACTCTCGGTCTCCCACAGCGTCCCACCAGCGATTGGCCAATCACCACAGAAGGAGTACTTTAGGCCGCTTCGTCACTCGAAGATGAGCCTTCTTCGGCCTTACGATCACCCCACGGTCCATGGTTGAATATATAAGGCGCCGCGTTCTGGCGCGATTAGGTTGGTTCGTTTCTTCTTTCTCTTGTATCTTGGCTATAACTACCACTGAATAAGACAAGTGGACGACAGGAAGACATTCGCAGAAAGAATATTACAAGAACGCAGCGATGGCGAGCACAAATGAAGGCTTAGAACCATACACGCGCATCGCGGACATCCCCACTGTGAGTTCCTTCCATCCAGACAGTTCTAAATCGCCGTATCCTGTCTAACAAAGCCCAGATCCACGCAGAGCTCCGCGCTACCTTCCGATCTGGGCGCACCGCACCGCTCACTTGGCGCAAGCACCAGCTGCGCCAGCTCGCGCTGTTCCTCAAAGAGAACAAGGACGGAATTGCGGCAGCGCTGCACGCGGACTTACGGAAGCCGTTGCTCGAGACGACAGTGGGTGAGATTGTTCCAGTCTACGAGCGCGCGTTGGAGAGCGCGGAGAGGCTGGACAGTTGGTGCGCGCCGGAGGATATTAGCGCAAAGGGAAGGGATTGGCAACAGGGCTGGGGTGTACGGGTAGAAAGAAAGGCGAAGGGCGTGGTCCTGATCATCGCGTAAGTGCTTCTTCCGTTGGTTGTCGGGTGTGGGTTCGGCTGCCTGTCTGACGAGCGGTGGCATAGCTGATGCTGTTGCTCTACAGGCCGTGGAATTACCCAGTCGTGCTCAGTCTGCAGCCGCTGTACGGCGCGATCGCGGCGGGGTGCTGTGCACTACTCAAGCTCTCTGAACTCGCACCGCACTACGGATCGTTTATCGCGCGCAACCTGGGGAAATACATCGACCCCACATGCTTCCGTGTCGCGCTGGGCGGCGTACCTGAGATCACAGCAATTCTAGAATTGAAATGTACGTTCTGCTGGTCGTCTCTGCGTTCTTCCTATCCTAATACATCTCGTATTATTTTAGGGGACCATATATTCTATACCGGAAACGGACGCGTCGCGCGTGTCATCGCTGCTGCGGCCGCGCGCCACCTCACCCCGCTGACCCTTGAGCTCGGCGGGAAATCTCCCGTCATTGTCGATTCCTCAGCCGATATACCACTGGCGGCGCGTCGGATCCTATGGGGGAAGACGACAAACTGTGGCCAGATATGTGTCTCACCGGACTACGTCCTCGCAGAGCGGTCCATTGTTCCTGCGCTGGTCGCTGCACTACAAGCGACATTGAAAGACTTCTACCCGGATGGCGCATTGAATTCGTCGAGTTACGGACGAATTGTGTCAGATCTGCACTTTGAGAGGTTGAAGGGACTGATTGGGCGCACTGTCGGGAAGGTAGTGGCGGGCGGGGATATGCGTGCAGAAGAGCGCGGTATTGCGCCGACCGTGGTGACGGATGTACGTCCGGGAGATTCCCTGCTGGAAGGGTGTGTGATATCCGTGTTAATGCATGCTTTGGCTGACGCTTGATTATTAGGGAGAATTTTGGTCCAGTTCTGCCGATCGTGGCTGTGGACAGCATTGAAGAAGCCATAGAGTACATTAACGAACAGTGCGTGTGCCTTTGCTGTACATTTGGGTTGACGCTAACTTGCGATCAGCGATCATCCGCTCGTACTCTATCTATTTACAACGGACGAAGCAACGAAGACAAAGGGTGCGTTGACGTTGACGTTCTACCTACTGCATTCAATGATGGGGGTGACAACAGTACTGGAGCGCACGACGAGCGGCGGCGCTTGCATCAATGACACCATCAACCAGTTATCCCGTTCGTCCTCCATATCACACATATACATACCCGCTGACACTATTTTCTAATACAGTTGACCACCTACCTTTCGGTGGTGTCGGCGAGTCAGGATGTGCGCCACCCCTTCCGCCTTCTATGCGTATTCGTGCATGCTGATACCCTCCTTTTACCCTCCCCTCAGACGGGCGCCAAGTGCTTCACGCCAGCTTCGTGAATTTTGTATACCCGCGCGGTGTCGCGGATATCCCATACCAGTACGTTCCTCTCCAACGGCATCTTTCCCTACCATTTCTACATCCCATGGTTCCCTCATGCTAACGTATATCTGCGTCGCAGGGAGGAGCCGTTCTTTGCGGCGCGCTATGCCCCGTACAAGCCAGAGTCTGAAGCATTCTTTGCACAGGGGCTAGAGAAGCCCATCCCGCCGTCGACGAACCCGGCTGTCGGCGCGTAGATTACGCATCACAGATGAACGTGCTTCCGTATAGTTATGACCTTTCCTTCACAAAGTCTTGGTCGGTGATGTTATTTGTATTTTTTATGTATGTAGGTGTGCCATATGGGTTCAAACAAGATATATACGATATTCTAACGCATAAAGAGAGTTCTTTGGCCATTCGGTTTTATTTTTGCAGATGTCCCTGCCTACACTTTTCTTACATTAGTTTCAAAGCTTTGCTATATTCTCGAACTTCGTTCAGAAAAGAAAACAGAGAAGTTTTGACAAAGTATAGCAGAAGCCGAATACAATAGTGTACAGGAGCGGAAAGGTGTTTTATGGGGATACAGACTGATGCGACGTAGAGAACATACGCTAGAAATTTGCAAAAAGGCAGTGGACAACTGCACGTTGTCAAGACAGCTCATTCATTCCGAGTCGCGTCTGACAATAGAACGATAACAAAACAGCAAGAAAATGTACACACCAACGGCTCAAGCACTCGCGTTCCATCCGGATGCGTTCAAAATTCCATACATGAGCTGCGCCGACCACTCCTCGGCGGCGCGCAGAAGAGGAAAATTCTTATCATCCTCTCCCAGAGTGTACTGGGAGCGCCCAAAGTCGATGAGGCGGAAGCGTGGGTTCTTCCACGTCCGTCCGATAGGCCAATCAGTGATATCTCCAGGCTGCATGAGCACGTTGCGAGGATATACGGACTGGTGCAGCCAGCCGTCCGCGTGCATGCGAAAGAGAAGCGACGCGCACTCGTACCTACAGAAAATATTGGTCAGAGAAGTAAAGGAACGAACAGGGATTACACTTACTTGTCATCTAGTGTGAGTTTGTCGACGTCAATCGCCACGCCGCAGTCCTCGATCAGGATGATGGGGCTGAGGAACGGCGCGTCGCCGCCGTCCTCGCTCTTAGGCGCCTCTTCAGGGACATAATATCCAAAGAACTGCGGTACAATCGCGCGGGCAGGAGTTGGGTCGTGGATCGGTGGCACGACATTGTACCCGCTCCAGTGCTGGAAGAAGTGCGTTGGGAAGCGCTGATAGTTCTCCGCCTCACGCGCGAGGTGCTCGTCGTCGGGGAGTGAGAGTTTCACCGCGACGCGGGCTTTGAACGTCGTCGGCTCCTTGTTGCGTCTGTCCTCGTGCTCGCAGTAGTTCCCTGGGGTGGTCCATTTTACGTCAATAGGAAACTCGGGGGCGGGTCCTTCGTACACAGCCTCGAGCGTGGTCGCGCCCTCGGATACAATCGATGTGACCGGCCCGTCGCCCGACTCATACTGCACTGAGATGCCCGGGTGCTCGACCTCCTCGAAGTGCACTTTGACCTGCGCGCCGCGCCGCGCCGTGATGGCAAACATCAGCGTCGCAAGCTGACTGCTTATCGCACTTGTTCCGTCAAGCTCTACATCAGGTGCCTCCTCTCGGAGCTTCACGAGCAACGCGTTCTCGGCGCACACGCGGCAGACGTACGGCGGCGAAACAAGAGTGCGCGGGATCTCCCATGTCGCGCGGTATACGTGCGAGTGGTTTCCGCTGCCGATGCGCTCAGAGCGGTTAAGGTACAAATGCGCTGACTCCGTTGTGAGGACTGGCGGCGGCGGCGGCGGGTACCGCGCGAAGAATGGGTCGCAATGGGGCGTGTTTGCGTCCTTCCCTGTGTACGTGCAGCTGAATCTCATACCCTCGGGCTGAGAATTCTTGGCTTCTTCTAAAAGCTTCTC
This sequence comes from Hypholoma fasciculare, assembly GCA_016801325.1. NCBI lineage: Eukaryota > Fungi > Basidiomycota > Agaricomycetes > Agaricales > Strophariaceae > Hypholoma > Hypholoma fasciculare. The sequence continues at coordinate 10,967 of JAEKIV010000509.1, forward strand.
GCGTGTCGCGGCGTTGGCGGCTAGGGTCTCCGAGGTGAGCTGCAGTTTGTATACACGCGGAGCGCGTCGGTCGCTCTCAGGACGTGGGTCGGCAGCGCCAACATGCAAAGTGTCGTCTATATCATGGACAATGAGCTTTTCGGGAAGGAGGTGGAGGGGTATCCTATTCTGGAGAAGCGGGTAGAGCGTTGACGACGTCCTGCCGTCCGACTAAGGGTACGCTATTCAGGGATGCGCATATAGTGACATGATAACGCACGTACCGTTTTGTGAGTTTCGTAAAACGACTCACGTATCATATATGAGCGATGGTCCATATCGCGAATGATCAGCGAGATGTCGCATGGTAAGAGTTCGATAGGGTCCTCCTCCTCGGCCGCCCACTCGAGCTCGTCCTTCGCGTGCAGCTCTTCGAATGCGTGCGCCCACTCCGCGAGCTTGCTCCCTGTGGAAATCGTACTACCATAAGGCATGTCGGGGTGGCGCTGTACGCGGAAAAAGTCGAGAACAGTGGCGCCCCACAGCGGCTGGTTGTTGCCCGCGGTTTTGCCTTCCCCAGTCATCCAGATGAAGGGACCATTCGGGGCTCGGGGCCAGGAGCGCACAATACCGCGCCGCGAGACTTCGAGTTCCTTCGTCTCCTGGGTGTCGTTTGGAGTGGCGTCCTCGGTGGAAGCGTCCTCGCCCGTTTTCGCATTGTCAGTGGCGTCAGACTCGCGTTTTTGAGCTGCTCGTCTCTGCAGCGCGCGTCTGTTGTACTCAGCGACGAAGTTTTCCGCGTCCTTCTGTTTAGCTAAAACTCTGCGCACGGTGTTTTCGTCAGCTTTGGGCTTTATCTCAATGGCGATATCAGGGGCAACATCCGCCGCCGTGTCCTCGGGCGCGGTCTCGAGTGGCGTAGTAGTATCTTTCTGTTTGCAGTGCATGAGGTCGTCCTCGGTGGGGTACTCCTTGTACATGCTTTTATAGAACATGCGGCGGAATCCCCTCTCGAGCTCTGGAGTGAACATGAGGCGCAGATGGTACTGGGAGATAGCAAGAGGACAACGAGGTGCTTGTGAGGGGCGTCCTTAATTTAGGACTTTTACTACGCGAACATTCCACAACGTGATATCCACGTGATTGTTCTCACGCTTGGCCGGTGCAACTTATAATTAGCGACTTGTTAAAGACGCGACAGGGTTGCTTTATTGGCAGTCAGTATTTGCACACGGAGATCTGGCTTAATCACAGCCGCTAATTATGATATCAGTAAACTCGAATCTCCTCAAGGAGCGAAACCGATCACTGTAGTCAACTCTTTGTAAACGGTCGTTTGATTAAAAATTTTCACTATATATTCATCGGCCCTCCTCCTGCTTGCTTTCACTACAAAATGTAGAGCATCATGCTATCGCTACAGTAAAATTATAATTGTATACACGACGTCTATGGAAACTGCGAAACACTCAGTTTTAACTAATACATCTGACTGATTTTGACGGACTACCTAATAACGTACCATGCAATTATCACCACGAAAAATGCGGGTAAAAACAAGACTCTATATCCCATCCAGCTAACATAAAACACCTTTACCAGCTCCATCTATCGCACGATGCAAAGATTAGATAACAGCGCCGACATGAGCCATAGATAGAGGCGAAAGGAAATTTTTCACAGGAAAAGCGCAGCCTTCAATTATTCTCGTGTATCGAAAAGCTCTTGCAGCGCGGCAGCCAGGCCGCAAGGCGTTGCGGCGCACCGACAGCTGTTGAGACGCAGTCACTCAGCGCATGCCGCGCTAGATGAGCGTGATACACGAGAAATACAGAGCACTGCAGCTTATATAAGGAAGAGAAATATCACGAAGTACCGTGCGATATACGACGCGCAGCCAGATGTTAGCACGGAAGGGCACCTGTGAGAAAATTCGTCAGCGTTCAAAAGCTATAAAATAGAGCGAATAAACAAGGAATAAACAAGTAGGCAGAAGACTTCAAGCGGGTCATAACAAATAAATCGCCACCAAGATAAAAACACAGAGCATATGCCTACGCTTCACATTGTGTTCATACCCAGAAAAAGAGGATTCAAGAAACGCAAGAGTAACCCGGCACAAACTCGTTCCCGCGTGTTGGAATCTCCGAGAGTACGTACCGGGTGAAGCGCATCAGGCAAATCATACCGCTCGCATGCGCCCGGACAGGCAATGCCACCGCGCGGGAGGCAAGCACTGGCTCAGGGTTGGGCCGAACAGGGTAGATGACGACTTAAAGAAATATGCCGGGATAAAAAAAGAAAGACGAAGAAACATCAGGCCAAAGGGTAAAGCATAAGGAGCGCACCAAGAGCCCCCATTCGGCCAGGCCATTGCGCGAATCACCGAAGGAAATTCCTATCCAATCTCTCGAAATGAAGTAAGTCAGCAAAAAGAACGCATTTATTTTCTGAAAAGGAGAGAGTACCGTCAGGGTGTCACCCATGGCACCAATCAGGAACGTAGCAGAGTCAAAAATACCGTCGGTCGGTGTTCGTAGAACGGTGAACATATGCCGTTTGCGGAGCGCCCCAGAGAGCCCTAGATAATCACAGAGTCACTCCATGTGAGATTAAAGACGTTCGCTCCAACGAAAGTGGGCAGTGGGATTCTGGCGATAGCCGTTTGCAGTGGTGGGGTGGGTATCATAGGTAGAATCGAGTATGGGTCCTCGCGTGGCGAGCGTACTTTAGGTGAGCTGTTGGAAAATGTCGAGGAGCTCAGCGTATGACGACAAGTTAACAGTTAACAGCTGGTTCAAACAAACAATTTAGCAGATTTGTCACGAAAGTGAGATGGATTCAAAACAGTGCAACACACCGGAGAACTGAGAGACAGGCCGCCTCTCACATCCTCCGCCGATCCGACACGATTACATCGAAATGAGAGCGAAGTATATACTGGAGCACTTACATAGAGTGACGCATGAGATGAATTTGCGTGCGTCACGGCGCAAACAGCACAGAGAGCGAAGCAGCAACACAGACAGGCTGAGAGCAGAAGGGAAGAACCGACGTGTGAAAATATATGCACGGACCTGTGTCGGGCCGGCTCACATGGGCCGGACACAGCCACGTGAAGGCTCATGCACGGCAGTCTGCGCGTCAACTCCTGGAGGCCGCCGATTTGAATTATCCATTGATTTGAGTTACACGAGACTGGTATGTGCAGGAAAAGAGGAATATTGTAGTATAAAATAAAATAAAATCATCTGGATGCATCGAGTGCATTTAAATGTTTTAAGTTTGTATTGAAAATAATGAATAACCACAACCCGTGAGCTAAGCAAGCCTGAGGCGCTTCCGGGGAGAAGGATTCACTCGCCCTTTTTCCGCCTGTAATCCTCCGTGGAGCTCCGTTGTAGTGCCCAATATGTGATACAATCTCTTTTTTAAGAAATGTTAATGATCTACGCACTACATGCAGACTCGGGCCTGACAAACTCTGCATATTGGCTGAGTGTAAGTATATGCAAACAGATCCAGCTCCTGAGGAACTCTTCACTGCGAAGCTTACGCCGTACGGCTGAAGTATCCCGAATTCTCTCGGGAGAGAGGTCGGTCTTGGACAGAGTGATAAACCGGATGAGAACAAACAGAAACCGTCTGATATCGATCGGCCGAACTTTTTTGTTCAACACGGATAAATCAAGCCTTTACATTGCTGAGATAATTCGTAAAAGTATATTATTTCTAATACTAGCAATCTGAGATATATTAAGGCGTCCCAAATCCTGGAATAAACCACTTATCCCATTCAACTGGATGCGTTGGGACAGCTTTACTTCCAGGAGGGAAACATTGAATGGTGATTTCGGGGACGTTACTATTAGCGTGTTTCCCTGGAAGCAGAGCATGGCTCCCTTTCAGATAGCCTCGCGGAATAAGCATCTGCAACGTCGGCGTCGGGGAGCCTTTGATATCCGAGAAGAGGACTGTCTCCGCAGGCTTCATGTGTGCGTGTTCTGAGATATATTTATCCAAGTTGTGATCGTTGTAGAAGAGGCCTATTGCTGGATTGTGTGGGTCGTGTTCTGGAATCCAGAGCTTTGGAACGTGCTGCCACTTTGTTGGGTCAGCGTAGACAACACAGGTCCATGCCGTCGGTCCACCCCATGAACCGGGGGTAGCCGTCAGATACGCGCCTTCGCCGATCTGCTTCCCGCTAGCAGGCACAGCGGTGAGTGTACCGTGTTCATTATATTGTGCAGCCACATTCTGTAAAGACAAATGCATCATGTGTCACCGGGAAAGCGTACAGACAATATATATATGACTCACAGCAGCCACTGCGCGGTATCCGATTATTGTGCCACTGTTTGTGCGCTTTACGAGTGCTGCATTTTGAATCGGTAATGCGTGAATAGTAGTAATGAATAGTGTAGCCAGTGCGACAATTGCAAAGAAAGGACGAGACATCGTGTATGGAGTTGATTTATGAAAAGGGACCTGCCCTTGGTTGTGCGATAGGTGTCAGCGCCTGGCTGGATAGATGGCCAAAAGCTGCGGATTCCTTTTATACTTTACGTCCTGTTGCATAATTAACTCGACAACCGATTCCTGTACTGGTCTCTACGATTCAACAGTACGTTTCAAAGGAAGATTCAATGCGCTATACTTGTATTTCTCTGTGCTATTTATTGCGTAGTCCATGTTGATCGCGTTCACTTTCGAGGGTTGATCAATAACTCATCATTACTATAATGAAACCCGACGTGAGCGACCATTGTAGTATCATCAACGTTATTGATGGATACACAAACATGGACACGTATATATTTGTTACTTCTGCACAGCATGCGACTATTGTTTACCACGCCCCTTGACCACCAACCACCATGTCAGTTGCCACTACCATTGATGACTCTACGCTACATGGAATTCTATACAACACCTGGTACGGTGACTTCTACGAGGGTGATAGGTTCCTGCTGAACGCAGATGGGACAGGAGAGGTACGTCGAACCCACCGTTCAATCACCAACTAGCGTACATAGGACATGAAATGACTTTGCACAGATCGGCTCCAGCGCAGAAGTCGCACTCTGGATAGCGCAGCCGCTCCGATGGAAGGTCGTCGAATTACACGACACCCCCGCAGAAACACCCGCGACGCTCATCGACACCGTCTTCTCGCGCCACCGCCCGGTGACAGAGCTTGTCACCACAATCGAAATACAAATCATTCAAGATAAAACGCCGCTCACTATGTACAGCAGTGCTGCGATAGACGTATACCCAGACCTCCTCCTCGATAGCGCATTTGTGCCGAACGAGTTCCGCGTAACCATCGAGCGGGGAGAGTTCCTGGCACCGCGGAACGGGCGTCCGAAATCGAACATCTCCGAGGATATGTTTGGGCTGCGGATGACGATGGACAAGTCGCCTTATCCTCAGATGGAGGCGTGGAAGCCTAAAATGAAAAATATGCTGGAGCAGATGCGTCCGTTCGACAAGCGTTGTTTCGTGGCGCAGCGGTTGGAGAGCACGCAGTCCCAGGGTGGATGCATTTCTATGTAGATACATCTACTTATGGAACAACTGGGATATATCTGCGCATTCGAGTTAACGCCATCTCAAAAAGCTCGGTACATTATGTAAGTACTAAAATTAATGATTCACCATGTGAGGTGCGTTCCATCGACGTGGAGAAACTCTCCACCGTCTTTTTCGCGAGTGGATTCATCAATTATCTTGATAAGCGACAACGCGACCGTGTCCACTGACGGCAAGTTCGGAGCATCCTCATCCACCAGCTTCTGAAGCGAACCGCTCTTGTCGCTCTCCACAGCAATGCGTACTGAAAAAAGTCAATGAAAGGTAAGCGGAGATGATTTCGGTTTCCCAAAAAGCTAACTTACACATATCGGTATCCACCGGACCGGGGGAAAGAGGAAATACAACTGCAGCAGAGAGTGCCAATTAGCTGAAATATCTGGGGGTGCTATAGTCTATAAAATGTACGCACTAAGCCATTCATTCTCGAAATGTATCTTTCTTGTAGTCCAATTTAATGCAGCCTTCGTAGCCCCGTACGCAATACTACCGGTTTGAGATTTTATCACTGTGCCGTCCAGACAACCACCGATACTGCTCATTGGAACAAAGCGTGGCAAGGCGCTTTTCTTGAGAAGCTGGTAAACTGCTTGGAACAAAATAATGGTTCCAGTAACGTTCACCTGGATAAGGTGATATTAGTTATACGTGCTCCAAGGATTAAGATAAAGGCATACATGGAAATGATCCTCCAGCACAGAAACAGACAGATCCGCAACAGCGACATTGCAACCGTAGATACCTTTGAAGCAGTATATAAAAATTAGTTTACCACTTAGAAATAGTGTGAAGCGTCAGGAGCATACCCGCGTTGGCAATGACAGTATCCAGACGGCCGTGACGTTTCTCAATTTCTTTTGCAAGAGCAGCGTTGCCTTCTACATCCGCAGAAACGCACTTTACGAGTGCAATTCTATCAGGGTATTTGGCCTGTAAATTTTGTAGTGATGTCGCATTTCCAGGGTCTCGCGCCCCGGCGTAGACAAATGCCTGGTCATGCTTTTCAAGAATATGAGTAACGAGACCAAGACCTATACAGTGCGCCTTTCAGGATTTTCGTAATATAAAACGTGCAGATTCACCATACCTATGCCCCTGTTGGATCCTGTGACGAGGTAGACAGTGGCCTGCGACATTGATATTCTGTGTGGGTGGTAGACAGAAGCTTTGTAGAGAGAGTTTATAAAGCCTGTATCTTGGTCTAAAACTGTTTCGTCATTTTCATCAAATTCTATTCTTCGAACTTTCCGATTATACGTCATCGATCTTCCATTTGTCTCCCACACCATAGTGAGTCACAGTCAAAGAAAGAGGCTGTTCTATACCCCTTTATTGTCTTGTGCTGACGCGTCAGAACGGCCACTAAGTTCGTAAAAGCCACGTTGGCTTAGAACTACCACGCAACGAGGCCAGTGCCTATTTTTATCGCGCTATCTTGGAGCTAGCACAATCCTTGAAGAAGCAATGGCAACTTCTGCAGCGGCACCGCAGCGGGGCCGTATCTTTCATCCTATAGAACGGTGCCGCTTCTTCTGATTCTGAGGATGGAATCTGTCTAGTCATTGACTGGTCGCCGGTGTATTCTCAGCGTATTCAATGTCGTCCTGGCAATATACAAACTACGGCGTGGGAACATATTCCATGATACGTTGAATTCTCGCTCCGCCAAAGTGGCAATCTTGCCTAATTATAATCTCTTGCCACTGAGCTCCCCCGGGCTTCCTGACTGTGCTATCCACATCTCTCCGTCTTCTCCTCTCGGCGTGGCCCAAGATTTCATGCACCAGACTATGGGTTACGATCTATTACTATGATAAGCAGTCACCGTATTCTCCTATGGAGTTATGGAAGACTGACATGCGAACTATGCTGGAGCAGTAAGCGACGGTGTTTTGTTGCACAGTCGCATAGACAACAAACTCGCTAACACCTGAGCAGACGAGGTTATGAAGGCCACTCGCCCATCCTGACGGCATATCGCCCAGCGTCTCCCCGCGCGGCTCGAAAAGAGACCACAACTTGGCTATTTAAAAACAACTTCTTCTCGCCGGCTGCATCTTTATGCGATCTGCATGTCCTACAGAGCGATATCCCTCATCCCAAAAGCGCGTATATTCAGATCCTGACGCTCTATACGCTATGTGAACGCCCGCACAGACAACGACACGTATAATTGGACAGAAAATAGACTTGCATCCTGAGCACCACCCGGAGCGGAGCATGACGAGCGCTGAACATGAATAAAAGGTGCGTATGCACCAACGGATCTCACGCACGGCCGCTCCAGGTCGTACGTCAGACAACCCGGCGCAAGATACAAGGCGCGCAGCGCCGCGACGTCGGCGCCGGGATGAAGGGCGCAGTGGGCGGGTTGGCCGAGGTGGGAGAAACACGCGGGGCAATGAACGGTGAGCGACTCCGAGGATGAGCTTGGCCGGTAGGATACACCCGTGCATCCGAGACGCGTGCGACAATAAACATCGGGATACTATCAGGGACGCCACGTAGCAGGGCGAGAAGCTCTAACAACCAACGAAAGAGAGTTATCAAGCTAACACAGAAGACCCATCAGCACAAAATGATCCTACCCAGCACAGGGACACTCCAGTGCACAGCAATCATATTGACCAAACCGGGCAGGCGCAGGTGCGTTGTAGGCGACAACCCGCTTACACGCGTCAGGAAGCAAACCACATATGCGCGGGAGAGGGGGTGCGGGCAGTCAGAAGAGCAGTGATGATCAGGGCAAGTAGTAGATAGGCATGGAGAGGCATAAGTGGTAGCAGCGACCGCAGCACGTCCAGGCGTTGGATTTTCACGAGCCATAAGACATAAGTACGTTGACATTGAAGAAGCGCCGGACATGGACAGGAGACGCACTAAGGGATGGTCGATGAATGGCCACGGCACAGTTAGGTTGTGTTGGGATAGAGGGACAGACACCACGACCCATATTGACGATCTGTAGCGCTTCCAAAAATTGAGCACACCTAGGCGAGGTGAGCCGACCTAGCGAACAAAAGAGACGCTATTACAATCTCTGCACGACACGTGAGAATAGCACACGCGTAGACGATGAGCAGACACTTCGACGGACACGCTCCTACACATGGTGGAAGCTCGATTGACAGGACACGGCGCATGATGCAGGTAAGAGAGATCATGCATGCAGCACCCGGGCGCGGATGAATGCGGACCTAAGCAGGAGCGTGGGCGTGACAGTGCGGGTCGTAGGCGACAGATAAGTGGGACGGATTGGGCGGTACAGACCGACAGTTAGGCAGGAGCAGAGGAACCTTCTGCGAGATCGTTCAGGACGTCGTATCTCAAAGGAGAGTGCACCAACCTGCACAGTTGGACCAGCGTCAGTGACATAACACAAGAAGGAAAGCGACGTACGTTACACCAACTACCCGCCCAGCTAAACCGCGCGCAGTCAAACACTAAATTAGATATCATGAAGCCGTCAGGGAACGGATGGGGGATTACCCACATCCACAGAGATATGGCACAACTTCCCATTCAGCGCCGGTGTGCTCCTGCGCAAATATAATCAGGGCGCAGCGCGTACAGCGAAAGACATCACACGAATAGGCGCCATGATATAGAGAGAACCCGAGCGGGAGGGAAGTCTGGGCAGAGTGGGGCGGCGGAGGCAAGACGGAGTGCGCGCTCGCAATGCATACGCGAAAGGGGTAGGGGTAGTGGCCGTGCGGCATCAAAGGCGGATAGACGACGCAAAGAGAGAGTAATGGAGATTGCTACCAGTGACACGCTCCCGCGTGGAAAACGATTTTTTCGAAAACGGGCGCATGGGATGGAGCAAAGGACGCTATATACATGTGCGCCCGTGAAACGTTTAACACCGGGAGCGAGGGCGGTAGCAGGGCGATAGAGCGTCGATCAGAGGAGATCGGGTGGATAGGATAAGCCAGACGCACAGAAAGAGGTGAACAGTAGCGATGGGCGGAAAGAACCGAGTGTCTTGAGCGGGAGAGGAGGAATTCGTCGCAGCGTCAAAGGCTGAGAGCGACGGAGAACACCTGCGCTTGCGATGAGAATAATCAATCAGTCTGCTGATGGGGGGGTACGTACGTGATGCGAGCGCTTATCCATCTACCAAACCCAGTAGCAGGTACGATATCTAATCGCAGCAATATCGAGTAAACTACGCAGCGGGAGGTTCTGTAGGTGAGTGTACGGCTACCACCCAGATTTCCCAAGTGACGTACCATGAAAGGGTGCTATTCTAACAAAATTAGTGAAAATGTAAGCTGGTCCTCTCAAGAATGCGCGCCCGAGACGAGACGGATGATGCTGGAGCGCGGGGTGGACGGAAACAAGTAAGCAGAGACGAAGCCGTCAACATCTTCCGGCGGCGAAACTCGGGTCGAGCACAGCCACCGGCAAATACAGGTCCGTCCGTGCCGAGTTAGCTGTATATCCGCACTGCGACCGCCGTAGCGCCCGTATAGTGCTGACGGCGTGCTCCTCGCACGGAAGCGCCTTGACGGCGATGTAATGCTATAAACTATGGATCGAGAAAAAATAAAGGCGCAAAGTCGGTACTCGAGTCCATTCACTGTGTACATACTTACGCGTCCGCCCACCGGTGGCGATAAAATTAAATATGGACATTGGAGAGCAATAACAAAAAGAAATTGTACCCATTAGCCAACTTGGGGATTGAACCCAAGACCTTCGCGTTATTAGCACGACGCTATAACCAACTAAGCCAGTCGGCCACTTGTCTTGTGACATTACGGTAAACTCATACCTAAAAGAATCAGGGGCTGAACGATTCGACTATGACTCAGATCTGCGTATGACTCATTGTGCCAACTTGAAGCTCGTTAGACAATTAGCCAATCTCTGAATGAATTAAACGCTGGAATATTCTAAGAGATGAAAAAAATCCTATATCTACTGGTCGAGACACGAGCGTCGCAAGCCGCAAGCGCGCTGGCGAATCAAATTAAATTTGACAATGCTTGACAGCATGCACGCCGCACACTCGGGGTCAAGAAAAACAGGGCGCGGGTTAAATTTATCGTTGGTTGATATCTATCATTAGCATTGCTTTTGGCCAGTACCCTTGTCTTTACTGGCGGTGCAACTAGGTCCGCATGAACTCCAACCTAGAATTAAAAATGTGGGAAACCATAATTTCGCAACTCATTAAGAATTAACTTACGAGAAATATATCGCGCGAGTGGCTGAGCATCTGATTACATTTCAGAATTTTCTGTTTGATGTCGTCCGCTTTCAAGAGCCTATGATAAAATTTGTATGCGGAGATAGTCTTGACACTGCGCAGAATACGATGTAGGTCTCTGAACAAATTGTTAGATAACTCAAATCTCAAAGAATGGATTTGATTATCCACCTGCGGTAATTCAGAATATTTAAATTTTCATTGTATCCAACACTGGATTTCTGGTGCATTATAATAAGAAATTGGCAGATGCGTAGTGCAAGATCTCTGCAATCGCTTTTGTTTGATTGTAAGTCCTAACACGGCAAGGAAATTTAATGTTAGTCTATATGCTACATCGGACCAGCGACTGCAAAAACTTACATCCAAAGCATTGACAATCTCCAGACCAAGTCCCGCAGCACCTTTTAGCCACGGTACCCCTGTTATTCCATCCCCTAATCCAGCCAACACTCGCAAAGCAGATTTCGCCTGGCTTAGGTCCACATCATCGTCCTGCACGCTCGCGAGGACGGCGGCCAGAGGAGATACTGGATGAAGCAGAGCCACTCCCACAAGACCAGAGACTAGAGTTGCGTGGCCGATGTGTCGAGCGGAAGAGCATTCAGGAAGGATTGTTCGCGAGCGGGAAGCGCTCCGAGTGCGAGAGATGGCGGAAAAGAACTTGAGGCGAAACCGGACCATATTACAGCGAAGTAGGTAGAAAGTATAGGCAGGGAAGGAGTGGGTACTAGCGATCTCGCTGTGTTTGCGGTGCCTCCGAGAAGATATGTACTAGGGTTAAATAAACGGCCGCGACACACCAGTCAAAAAGCGAACTGTATATATTGGCCGGCCTGCATTGCATAGGCACTGTTTATAGAACATGTTTCACGGCTACGCTCGGCGCTGCGAACGAGTGTTATTCATCCAAGCAATACATATGGGCGGCATAATGAACTTCCTCATCAGCCCCACGGAACAATTCTATTTACCCAGGTCTTTTAACTATGAGAAGCGCATCGCGAACCACCCATTCGCGAGCAGTAGGACGAGCGCTCGCGTCAGACTTGGAGACGGCGCGCAGCACATACTGCAGATATAATTTCAACGCAAGAATGCCGCTTAGCGCGTGCCTACGTGTGCTTATCGTTAGTCTCAATTGTCGCGCGTAAAGGACTCACGAGGTGCCCCACGCACGCGAGTGACTTTTCACGGATCTCATACGTTAAAATGAATGCTAGAATAAATTAACGGGACGAGCGCAATAATTATTTAGGTACGTACATCAATGGTTTTACTGAGTACTCTGTACATACGCGCCCGGTGCCCACCGCGGTGACCCGGCCCGCCCCGCCGCCAACCCATCTCGGTAAAAATATAACTGAAAGTAACGACAAAGATGTACCCGATGGCCAACTTGGGGGTCGGGTCCAAGACCTTCGTGTTATTAACACGACGCTATATGTAACCAATTAAGCCAGTCGGCCGCTTGTCATTCAAAGTTAAGGTACACTCACACGTCAAGCGAGTCAGAAATGACTCAGTGAACTATATTTGTTGAACAAATAGAATACCCGTACTTCAATTTCATATGTCTTCAACGCATGAAAGCCTGAGAAATTAATCCCATGACTTGTCATTGAGATAATCACCAATATGTGAAATGAGGCGTAGCCGGATGCGTGCCCCACACGTGTCCGCCTCGTTTTTTGAGGTATTTACACATCGGGGCCAACGGGATTTAAGACTCCCCCAAATGTAAATTCCCTAGGTAATCAAGCGTTTTAAATATGAGTTCACATTTAATTCAGAATATTATTTTAAAAATGGGAAAATGCGAAGGATTTTCTAAATTTCTGAATATGGGGACATGT
>JAEKIV010000510.1:0-23598 GCA_016801325.1 Hypholoma fasciculare
TCTAGTTCGTCTAACACGTCGATACTGAGCTATTCTATTTGTTCTCAGTTCGTGCACATCTCGGAATATCACTACTTCAACACCGAGGTGGCGATTTAATTACACCTACTACATATCATGAACAAGGGAGGCATTAATTGCTAATGAGCATGATGAAATTCTCCGCGAGAACTTAGATAGTTTCAACGATAGGCATTGATTACATGCAAATTACATGCTGTTACAATGCTGTTACCAAGCTGTTACATGCCATAAATTTATCAGCATTTGAAACTCGTCGACTTCGTGCCATTACGAAGCCCCACGCTGGACTACTTATGCAGGGGCAGCATTGAGAACAGCTAGAATAAATCCAGATAGCTAAAGATATTTATTTACCTTAAAGCCGCCGCGAGCATCCTTAAATTTTCCTTGACGTCGACGATCAGCGGCGCTATGTAGCAGATGGAATACACAATACGCACACATCTCGAGAGTCACACAATCCTAAGGCAGTCTGATGTGGCCAAGTGGGTGCTGTACTAAGAACGACCGTAAGCATCGAAATAATGGTGTGCTGTGCCGATTTAGGCTCGTGAAAATGAACTTCTAATCGGCTTCTGCAACTTCGCAGGGAATTCGCAGGCCGAGTTAGAGGGCCCCGCCACACCAAAGTGATGAGAGGTAGAATGGACTTACGAGAAGTTTTCACTGGATGACATATCTCGAATTGGAGTCTGACGACAAAAAAGTATCGTTTTCCATCAGATGTACTTATTGGGTACTACGACGGCCACGTTCAAGGCGCATAAATTCTCTAGCTTCCCGCAGCACGAGCTAAGGTGATAAATCGGTAAATGAAAATGGAACGACTCTGTTCCTTGGTTAATAAAGCATGTCAGTCGGCGGAGTCGACGTAATCGCAGATTTTATAAGAGCATGGCGCCATCTACAATGCCTCATTCAACGCCCCTCGGTTCTCCACAATGTCTCTGATTAAAATACCCTTTATTATCTTGGACTCTTATGTGTCTGATAAGTCCTCGACACCACCCACGCCCCCGCCTTCCCTCGATGAATATGTAAAGGACAGCGAAAAATTCCAGGCGACGTTTTGGCGCTACGAAAATAGAGTGGAGAGGGTAAGTCATCGCAACGCTCACTGACTAGCCATCCAGATCTGACCCTAGACAAAATCCACAGCTTATCTACAGCGCTCTTTGTCTGGCGGAGGGTGCATTCATCCTGGCAAACCAATATCCGACGCACGCCCTCTCCCTTAAAGTGTTTTCGCTGCTGCACATACCGTACGCACAAAACAACATGCACCTTGCGTTCACGCCCTTGGCCGCTGTCGGCCTCACGCTGTCCATCTTCGGTGGGCTGCTGCGCATGTACTGCTTCAACACGCTCGGCCGCTTCTTCACGTTCGACTTCTGTATCCGCCGGGACCACAAACTCGTAACCACCGGCCCGTACAGCATCGTCCGTCACCCGAGCTATAGCGGATTCATAATCGCATATGTCGGCATGGTCATGGCGCACCTGACGCACGGCGCGCTGCTCACGGAGTACCTCGCCGAATTTCCGGGTAGGTTCTATCTGAAGCAGGTGATGACCACCTGGTTCATCCTCCGTGCTATGCGCTGTGCACTGTGGCTCCCCCGGGCAAAGCAGGAAGATGCAGGCCTGAAGAAGACGTTCGGCAAGGAGTGGGAGGTGTGGGCAGCACGCGTTAAATATCGCATTATTCCTGGAATTGTTTAGATTTTACCGGGTTGCAAGAACAACTGTTCATTTCTTGCTATGTCATACACCCTTCAACAGATTAGATAGACTCCAGGATGCAGTCCACTACCGCACATCTCTTTTCTTCCAATACAACCCGAACTGCCTCAGAGATCACAGAATCCATTTTTTGCTGTAGGCTTCCTTCATTATGGCTGTCTGATGCCGATGATCCAATAGATCCTCCAAGACGTTCTCCCCATGCCCAGCCGGCGGAAGCCGCAACAGCAATTTGAGAAAAGTCAGGCGAGGCGGGCCCAAAACCGACAGAAAGCTGAGCGCCTGGTGCAGTGCTTCCATGCCCGTGTGGATATACGCCAAGCATAGAGAGTTTAGGGGACTTGACAGATAGATCAGCTCTAGATGTGTCATTTAGAGGCAGGCAAAAAACCCACCTTCCACCCGCCATTATTTAGGACGATAGTCAGGAAAGGCTAAACAGCGGATAAGTTGTGCGTCTCCATGTGATGATGTAAAGTATGTACCGTCTGATATCTTTTCGCCATCCAATATGCAGAACTCGGAACCCCGAACATGAACGACCCGTCCCCAACAATGACTACAATAAGATCATGCAGGTTGCTCCCGGCGGCACCGGCCCTACGCCCCCCGAGGGAGGCACCGACAGCAGCGCCTAGCGCCCATCCCAACGAGGACCCCCCGCTCGTGATGAGCGTTCCCGGGATCTCGGGACGCAGGTGCTGCCACACTGCCGGGTAGTTGCTGATAGCTTCGTTGAGCACAAGTGTCCGTGCGCCCCGGGACGGCGTCGCCGTGCCGAGCACGCGGCGCAAGGTGCTCATGAGGCGCACGGCGGTGAAAGTGAACGCAGGTTCTGCGGAGTCGGCGGAAAGGAGGAAGGGCGGTGCACTTTCAGCGGCGTCGACCGCGGCGACGAGAGCTGCGTGCGCGTCGGCCAGTGCTACCCGCCGCGCGTGGACACGCAATTCCGCGCTGCTGTCGTTGTTGATGCTATCATGCAGCCAGAGTTCGCCGGCCGGGCGGATGCCCATCCGGCGCAGCAAGCCCTCAATCTGGCTGACCGCAACCTCTGCATCGGCGCGGCAGACCAACTCCGCGCTGACGTGCGCGTACCCGATGCCCAGTTTAAGCGGGTCACCGCTATCGACGACGAAGATCCTGGCGCTCTCCTGGGGTTTATCGTTCGCCAAGATCCACGGCAGGTCACACTCGAGGACGAGAATGACGTCCGCGTGTGCAAGCCCCTTCCAATGTGAGCCCGGAGACATATAGGTGACGCCCGTATAGCTGGGGTGCGAGAAAGGAACATTTACGGCAGTGGGGCAGGCGTTAACGATAGGAATGGCTAAGATCTCTGCCAGAGAAAGTAGTGCCGAAACTGCCGTTTTCGAGCGTCCGATATGAGACGTGATTATAACTGGGGAAGATGCCTCAAACAAAGCGATAGCGATTTTACTCACCGCTGGAGTTGGTGAAAAACGCGGTTTTCTCAGTCGATGTCATCTGCTTGAATGACATGGGCTCACCTTGCGGCGACAAAGCAGACGCCTCGACAGAGGGCCAGCCAGTCATATCGGTCACTAAGTCAACACTGGCAGCATCAATATCTTCCTCCATGGCCTCTCGCCGCGCCCAAAGATAAACGGGACCCTTCGGATCACTTGTCGCACTACATTCAGAGATGAACGAATCGATTATTAAAAGACAAATCAGCATTATGCGCAGAGATTACGCACATCTGCAGCGCCCGTTTCACGCTCTTCTCCACCGTCTTGGCGCTGTAGATTTGGGCTGTATGGCGCATGTACTGGCGCACAATCGCACTCTGATCGGGAATGTCTATTTCACCTCAGTTCACCGGTGTCCAGTCCCGAAAAGAGCGAAATGCGTACCTTGAATCCACATAATCCACTCGTTCCGCGCGCCTTTGTGCTCACCGTCCGCGCTGAAGGGTGACGCCCCCGCGTAGATAAGAACGGGTGTCCGGCCCCGATCCACGTTGTGCACCGCGCCTGCCAGTGCCTATTCTCCGCGATAGAAAGCAAGAATAGGATCAGTGATCCGCCTGTGCACCGGATGAGCTTAATACGCGCCTGTGTCCCGACGTCAACGTGCACGATCACAGCGGCGACTTTACCTGTCGCCTGCGCGAAACCCTGTGCAGCGGTGAGCGCGACCATCTCGTTAGGGCATGTCACGACGATGGGCGCTGTTCTCCCGGTCCCCGACTCGATGCGCTGTCTTTCCAGTTCTTCCAGGAGTGCGGGGTGATCCGAGCCCCAGTTCACGAAGGCATGCGTGATCCCGGCGCGGGAGAGCGTGCGGAGAAACAGAGTCGATGTAGTGAATGTCGAGGAGGCAGACATCGCGATGCAGACACTTGGAAGTCAATGGAAGAAGTACTTATATGTCGGATGGCATCTGAGGCCCTGTGTTTTCCCAATGATCCATGGGAATGTTATCACGCATCTAGCCCACTAGCCGAATGTGCACACCGCGCGAGTCTTGACATTTCAAAAAGGCCTCGTGATCATTGCCTCTGGTAGAATCGCAAGACTCATGATGCGAATGATAATTTGAATAGTGAGATACAGCCATATCATGATTCGCAAATAATACCTATAGAGAACGGTCATTCTGAGAAGCTTGCAGATAGATGTGCACCAGACCAACCATGCCATTGAACTTCCAATTTATCACGAGAATCTAGTGACGATCTTCAAATTCGTGGATGCGAATTAATAAGACATACGACAACCAGATATGTTGGGCTCAAATAGACCTCCAATGCAAAAGCCGGCGACCTTGGTGGTAGAAGGGCGGGGAGGAAAATTTGCCAGAGAAAGGGCTAGTTGGCTGGCATTTTGACGGGTTGCCGACGATAATGGCGAAGCGAAGTGGACGACAGCACCATTCGAAAAATCGGGAGAGTATCTGAGCAAAGAGCACGCAGAGAAAGTGACGCTAATCGCCGCTTTTGTCTCCAAGATCCCCAGTTTTCCTCCTGCTAGCTTTGAGGTCGCGATAGCGCACAATGGCCTTCTCGCGTTCCTGCTCCATCATCACTTTCTGCGCCATTGACAGCACGCCGTCCCGCTTTCCAATCGCAGACGTGATGCCCCTGGGAAGTTTCTTGAGTTCCGGGGGTGCCTGCGCAATGTCGTTGAGACGTCTGGGGGCCGAAGAGGACACTGAATGGAATTCTTTTAGGCGATCCTTGAATTTGTCTGCCTCAACAGCGGAAGCAACAACCGGGGGCTGCTTCGCAGTTTCTCCTTCTTCCTTGGGCTTATTCTTGGCCTGTCTGGCCTTTTTATCTTCTATTCGGGCTTCGTGTTCTGCTTTGGCAGCACTACGAGCGACGGCGCGCGATGTCTGAACAGCGGTCTTGACGAGTGGCCGTAAATCATCTTCTACACGTCTATGAAGGATGTGAGCTCGTAGCAATAGTGGATAGTGCCTGTGCATACCTATTAAAATGTTGCATAGACTCCCCTGGCTGGATTTTCAGCGCCACCGACTTGTCGCTGGCGATTTTCCCCGTCTTCTGCTTTTTGGCTCCCTGCTCTCCCTCTTCTTCTCGCTTCCGTTTTTTCAATTTGTATTCGTCTCGAACCGCTTGAGAGTTAAATACCCAAGCAGCTGACTTGGGAATAGGCTCATTTCGGAGCGAGTCTTTTCCTGGAGCCAAGTCTGTACCTCTGTAAAAAGGTTAGAATATGCGAGTGCAACGATGTCGGTCTGCATACGTTTCGTTGCGGAGTTTATCGCGCGCTGTGCGTTTCGCTTTCTTGTGAGGCATCTATGTTGAATTGCGGGTAGGATATTATAAGGCCGCAGCTGAAGAAAATGAAAGCAAAGTCGAAAAACCGTCACAGTCATCCGCCACGGCATTTGCCGAGAGCTGTTTCATGTCTTGCTCATCAGCCTCATCTTGTGCTTATCCTTCAAACTTTACTTAGAAACAACAAAAAAAACAGTGCGTAGATACAGAAAGCATTTACGTACAATAAGGATTTTTTGGCAAGTACACGCATCTTAGCGGGTGCGGAATTGGCCAATAGGAAATTCTCAACATTAAAAAAACGGCTTACGTAGTAAGCAGCGTCTGCCTGTTCATCGACGTATGCATCTGATCAACATAATATTATGACATGAAAGATGCGTACCCCCATATCCCTGTACCTGGTATCGCACGCCACCGCTTTGCACTGCATGTCATTTTCCGTATAAACGCCTTGCCAAGGCCTCTTTCGTTGCTCGCACAACACTTCTAGTATAGCACATTTCCCCAAGTCACAAACGATGTCCCACTCGCGCTCAAACTCTGTCGACGAGGCCCCTCCAACATTCGAAGTGGTGAACGACATCGAGCTCGATTCTGTGAAGGACAGCAAGATCGTCAATGTGAGCGTGTACAGTGGTCGCGCGGAGGTGACGCGTCTCTTCAAGTTCGCTGTGAAGACGGGGCAGAACCAGCTGACCATCCTGGGTCTGCCCAACGTTCTCGACCGTGAATCCATAAAGTATGTCGTGATTGCTGTTTGCGGGGACGAGGACTGATTGAAATTGTAAAGGGTCGAGGGTAGAGGTGCAGCTACCATCCACGACGTTTCTATTGCAACAATCCCCGTTCCGCCCGCCTCAGCGCCGACGCCCGAGCTGACGGAATTGCAGGCGAAGCAGAAGCGTAACCAGCAGGCGCTCGCACGCACGCAGAAAGCTATTACTGCGCTCGAAGGCTATCTAACGTCCATTCGCGCGGAGAACATCTCCGCAGACCAGCTCAAGACTGCAATGGAGACATATGACGCGAACGCGGAAACTCTAGACGGCCGGGCGACGGAGCTGGAGCAAGATATCAAACTCACTGGAGAACTGATCCAGGCTGAATTAACAAAGCGTGTGCGTCGCCCTCGAAACAGCAAGCTAAATCTGAAGGCAACCATTGGCGTGTTCGCGGACGTGGAGAAAGAGATCAGTATTGCGTTTGTTTATGGTGAGTACAAGGACTGCATTGTCAAATATATTACGTCTGAACTGTGTTTTCCTAGCGGTTACTCAAGCGACATGGATCGCTGGTTACGATATACGCGTTGATATGCAGACCAAGGAACAGGCAGTGAGCTTGATATACAAGGCATCTATCACGCAGAACACTGGCGAAGACTGGGCCGATGTGCCTCTCACTCTAGAGACCACGGCACCAACCTTCGGCGTTGGAGTACCCGCGTTGACGCCCTGGACACTTTCAGTCGCTCCAAAGCCTCATTTCGCAGCGAATAGTATAGTAGAACGCGATTTTGCGCCGGGCTTATCCGCAGGTGTGCCTCGCGCCACCTTTCGCCCGGCACGCGGTTTGTCAATGGCCCGCAAGAAAGTAAAATCATCAGAAGAACTTGAGGACTGCGAGGACGAGGACGAAGACGAGGTGATGTTCCGTCACCGAGAGTCACACGTTTCATCGAAAGGCGCTGTGAGCGCAACATTCAGCATTCCTGGGCTCATCAACGTACCGAGCGACGGCACAGGACACAATGTCACCATTGCGCGACTCAGTCTCGACGCCACCATGACCTGGGTATGTGTCCCAAAGAAAGACACCAGAGTCCATCTCAAGGTACTCTTACTACTCTAGTGACTCTGGCGCTCTAGCAGACTAAACACATTTCACAGGCTAAAATCAAGAATGCGTCGGAGTACACGCTCCTAGCAGGAAGCGCCAGCGTCTACGTTGACGGCAGCTTCATTTCGAAATCTGCAGTGCCACTCGTGAGCCCCGACGAGAACTTCGACTGCCCCCTCGGGCTCGACCCGTCCGTTCGCGTAACCTATCACCCGCTCAGCAAGAAGAGCGCGCAGTCAGGCTTATTCACGACGAATACCGTGCACAGCTTTACACAGCGCATGACCGTGCACAACTCGCGCGCGACCAGCAGCAGTGCGGCCGGCCTCGCCGTTCGTGTCGTCGACCAGGCGCCTGTCTCGGAAGACACGACCATTACGGTGAAGTTACAACAGCCAGCGCTGGTGCAGCCGGGCAGCGCAGACGGTACACGCAACTTGCAGAGCGGGCCCGACACGAGGATTGCGCTTCCTATGAAGGTGGCCCCAGGCGTCGTGGCTTCGTGGGCAGGATCAGAGGACGAACCGGGACACGATGTCGACGTAGAGTCACTAGGAAAAGATGGCAAATTTGCGTGGACTTGCACGATTCCGGCGCAGACGAAGGTAGGGCTGGTTCTCCAATACGAGATTTCCGCACCTGTAAAGACGAAGATCTCGGGCATTTGAGCTGACGGATGAGATGCAATATTCATCTAACATTGTCTATCAGGCCGCTGGCGGCTGGACGGCGTTCCCCACTGCGCTGTTTTGCTTTGCTACGATTATTTATGTAACGCGCACAAACTTGTATCTTCGAATTCTCACTCAAGTATTGAGGGCTGTACTCTCTAAAGTTCTCTGGAAACCACGATAAACACCACGAGCAGAGTCGATGAATGGTAAATGACCACTCCGATGATCCAAGGAATCGCACCAGCTCCCAACCTCCAAAGAAGGAGGTGACCTGCGCGAAGGTTGGTGTTGTGTAGGGAAAGAAACATGTAGTCTCCCGTAGCTAGTCAACAATTTCGGGTCTATAATCTGGTGGGACGGCCCTGAAAGAGATGCTGAAGCAGCAGGGTGCAGGAATTGCCAAAATAGCCGCACGGACGATGCCGTGCACGTGCCCATCAAATTAATCTCCGCTCCTCCCCAGGTCCGAGTCGGCGAGTCCCTCCCTGTCTCTCTTCCCCAACTCTTTCCAGTAGCTACTCACAGTACTCACACCTCTCCCCAATGCCTAATCTCACCGGACTGCGGTCGCGTAACTCATAGATTCCGCTGGAATTTCCCCGACATCAGTCGAAAGTACGTTCATCCTTTATTCATCCCATCTTGTAACTTGTCGTGCAAGTGCGTGCGCAACACATGCTCATTTACCGACGTTGCACAGAGGATGCTCTGCAACTGACACATTTACAACGAAAATAGATTCCCCATGCAAACCTGTAAAGGCTTGTAAAGGTCAACAAGCGCAAGACTCATGGCGAAATATTACTTGGGCGATAATAGTTATTTTTGACTGTCGCCTCCACATGATGCTCTTCGAAAGCGCGCATACACCGTCCGAGAAGCTACTCGGATCTCATCTGCTTATCAGTTAAAGCATTTTACCTCTTCTTGATCCATGCGGCCTGGCATGCACCCTCGACGCGGTAACGGTGATCAAGCTTGATCAAGTTGAATATGGGAATCTTTAAATATCTCACCATTATACGCACATGCTGGCTGCTCGTTCTATCCGCCTTATCCCGGGTTTCTGCGAACTGTTTACCTTCTACGCGCTCACGAGAGTATCGCTTTCGGGGAAACTGATTTATTTTTGTTGTTTTGTACGTCGTGCTATACCTGATCTTAATCGAAGCTCACTGCGACCACCTTGCTTTCTAGTGAGCGATATGAACACTGCCCGCATGGTTTCCTTGATCGTATGCATGAATTTGAAGGGATTTGTCTGCACAATGCGTATATTGTATAAAAATAGCCCTCTGGTTGGCTGACTTAAAACACCTCGAAAGCAAGTGATCGCATAGTTTGTCCAAAGGTTTGGATTGTCCAGCGACATGATTCTCTTCACCGTGTTTACTGTGCTCACAATCTCACCCTGGTACTGCGCCTTAGCCGGTCAAATACCGACAGTCGACGGAATCCTCGGGGGTGTACCCACCACCACACCAGACACCTTCCGAGCGGCCGATGCTTTGCCGCTTGGTGTGGCAGCCACTACCCCTGGAAAATTACGAGTTGTGGAAAACTCGGGTGTCTGTGGTGAGTACTCTGCACTCAACCACTGTTTTAGCGCATCTTGATGTTTGCGCTTTCTTAGAAACTACTCCAGGAGTCTTCCAGGCGTCTGGATACGGTGACTTGACTGCCACGGAAAGTATATGGTTTGTTCTCTGTCGTATTCTGCATCCCGCAAACCACTTATATTCCCTAAGGTTCTGGTTCTTCGCAGCGCGAAACAATCCTGATACAGCCCCTCTGGCTTTGTGGTTCAATGGCGGTGTGAGTAACTCACTTCTTGGAAGCCACCGCTGATCACTAAATTTTGATGGTGTAGCCTGGAAGCTCGAGTATGATCGGTCTCTTCCAGGAACATGGCCCGTGTAGGATTACCAACGATAGCTCGAGCGTTACCCTGAATCCTTTTTCGTGGAATAACAACGCAAACGTTCTATATATTGACCAACCTGTCGGCGTAGGTTTCTCGCACGGAGACCTTAAAGTCGGGACATCACAAGAGGCCGCCTCTGATATCTGGACCTTCATGCAAATTTTCCTCGCCGATTCGCGTTTTTCGAAGTATGCCGCCAATAACCTTGCGATCTGGACAGAATCGTGAGCGAGTCGCTTCGTGCAAGTATTCTATAAGCTAAATGTGTTTTACATAGGTACGGCGGACATTATGGACCCACGTTTGCTTCGTACGTGTTAACACTTCTGAATACTGCTCTCTCCGGTATAACATATCATATAGATACTTCCTTTCGCAGAACGCTGCTATTGCCGCAGGACAGTTGACCGGAATCCATCTGAATCTAAAAGTCCTCGGAGTAGGAGACGGTCTGACTGTAAGTCCTTTTCACGCTTTCAGAAACGACAATGATTGATATTTTTTCGGTAAAAAGGATCCGTTGAGCCAATACCCAGGATATATAACTTACGCAGGGAACAACCCGTACCACCCCCTTGTGTCTACTTCCACTATCACCAAAGCAAATACATCATGGACTTCGTCCACCGGTTGTAAAGCTCAGGTATGCTACCCTTTTTTCCAGTGTTATGTTTCAGGAAATCTAACCATGCACAGATCACATCGTGTAACAACGGTGGCTCGAACTCCGTTTGCTCCAAAGCCCAAAGCTTCTGTAACAACAACATCCTTTCGCCTCTCGCTGGAAATTTCGACGTGAATTCACTTCCACTCGTTAAATTGCGCCTTCATCTGATCCTTCTCATCTGCAGGTCTACTACGTTCCGACTGCAAATCCCGATCCTTACCCAGCTGATATCACGAACTACATTAATTCTCTGAAAACTAAGATCGGCGCAGAGGCGACGTGGGAAGAGACCAATGATAGCGTTTACAACAATTTCGCAGCGACTGGCAAGTCTTTCCATTTGCTGTCTCAGGCACGTGGGCTGAGATATTTCTGTAGGTGATTGGATGAGGAATTCTCGTCCCTTACTCGAGGGTGTCATCAATGCTGGGGTACGTTTAGTACTCAAGCTATGTATAAGCGAACTAATAGTCTTTTTAGGTTCGCACTATCGTCTATGATGGAGATGCTGTACGCCGCAATAACATCATTCATTCTGTACTACCTTACTCATCGCATCTGTAGGACTTCATTCTCAACTTCAACGGCGTGGAAGCTATGGTCACAAACCTCAACATGACTTTCACCGCCCTCTTGAAGCAGCAAGTCTTCCAACCCTACACTGTCGCAGGTCAGTCCGCGGGGCAATTTAAGAACGCGGGTACCTTCTCGTATGTCCGCATATTTGGCGCCGGCCACGAGGTTCCCGCTTACAAGGTAAATTGATCACTCGGTCTTCGAGATTCAACGTCCCATTGTTGACTTAATCTCACTCGTAGTTCGGGAAACTGGCCGTTGGACAAGCAGCATCGCAAATGTTTGACCAGATTATGGCCAACCAATCGCTCTCTTCTACGTAAACTTGTCATCTGACATGAAGGAAAGCAAGGTCAAAAGATTGAAGCCGACATTGATAAACACTGTTCCCGGGACCGCAAACCTATAGGCTGTGTCCACCGTAATCATATGTGTAGTCAAGAAGATAAATCTAAAACTACTTGGAGTGTGAAGAAGGGCGGCGCTCTTAAGCGGTCCGCCACAACGACCCGTACATGAGCCGTATTGATTGCATCGTCGTGCTCGGACCGCGGACTACATTGAAATGGTTCCGCATAAGCAAGCCGTCATCTGATTGAATGCCGTTACCTCAGTACGTATTAACATTCGCAGATAGGTCTTTGGCCAGCGATTCTAACTAACGTCAAGATTATTAGCTATGAAATGACGATTTATATGAATATTCAGGAAAGAAGAGCACTTCCAATCACGGCCGAAACACGACGTTCAGTGCTGAAAACGACTTTCTGCAGGCTTTTCCAGCACGATTGTGCGAATCGGACATTCTTGCTGTCCTCCGATGTCCATACAATCTAGGGCTGATTATCAAGGTCGCAACTGCTCTATCCATGCTGATTTTTATCGCATCGCATGGGTCATATCTTCTTAGATTCCGGGAAAGAAGTGGTGTAGACGCGAGGCTCTAAGATAAACGGCCCGTTTGCAAAATTCCGAACTTCGAAAACTTGGGACAAAAATAGAAGTTGGAATGTATATCTTCAGAAGAATTGGACCTTTCATTCGAGGCGGTCATCATGCGCTTGAGTCTGTTATCTCTCCTCCCTTTCCTGCCTTGGCCTGTTGTCCACTCGGGCCAGATCCCCGTCGTTGACGGGGTCATTGGAGGTGTCCCCGGACCTAACTCTAATTTTGAAGAGTTACTTGCGATCCCCCAAGTGGCCAACGTAGTGACTACTCCTGGAAAGTTACGTGTAGTTGAAAACTCTGGTATATGTGGTGTGTATCGCTGTCTCTATTTTCCGGAATGCCGACTGAATCTTGATATTTCTGTGGTTGCTATATAGAAACAACTCCTCACGTGTTTCAAGCGTCGGGGTATGGCGATTTGACCGCTACGGAAAGTCTCTGGTACGAAGTGACAAACTTACGATTTAACATAGTTAGAATGCTCAAAGTATATCAGGTTCTGGTATTTTGACTCCAGGAAGAATCCCGAGACTGCCCCGCTCGTTCTTTGGTTCAACGGAGGCGTGCGTTTCTCCACCTTTTTCAGCCGTGTCAAATTAGTTGAACCATTCAATTTTAGCCGGGTAGCTCGAGTATGATTGGTTTGCTTCAAGAACATGGCCCTTGTCGCATCACCAATGACAGTACCTCGGTCACCCTGAACCCTTTTTCGTGGAATAACGAAGCCAACGTACTTTACATTGATCAACCCGTCGGGGTGGGCTTCTCGCACGGAGATCTCAAAGTCGGGACGTCTGAAGAGGCAGCTGCCGATATTTGGACGTTCCTCCAAATATTTCTCTCGGATTCGAGGTTTGCGCACCTGCGCTTCCAAAAACTCGGTCTTTGGACAGAATCGTGCGTGATTTATTTTGCCTTATTCTTCGCCATTTAATCATAATCTGTAGCTACGGAGGCCACTACGGACCAACGTTTGCGGCGTACGTGGTCCTATGATTGTATGATATTGCTACGACCAACGAGATTGTTTTTCAGGTATTTCCTGACCCAGAACGAAGCAATTGCAAGACGACAGATCTCAGGAATACCACTAAATCTCCAAGTTCTTGGAATCGGAGACGGCCTCACGGTAACGATATGTCGGCAGAGAGTGTTTTTGTTTCTACTGATACGCACTTATTAGAACCCACTCATTCAATACCCAGGATACATCACCTATGCTGGCCACAACCCATATCATCCTCTAGTGACCCAAGATGTCATTGACGCTGCGAATGTATCTTGGACGACGCCTGTAACTGGATGCAAAGATATGGTAGGACACCAGTCGGTCTTTGATATAAAATGTGTTCCATCTTATTTTCCATCTAGATTATTGCATGTAATGGTATCAACGGGACGGATGCGATATGCTCTTCGGCTCAGAGCTTTTGCAACAACAATATCCTTTCGCCACTTGCGGGAAATTGGGACGTCTACTACGTTCTGACGCAGAATCCCGACCCTTATCCGCCAGAAATTGCAACATATTTGAACGCCGTCGCTTCTACGATAGGTGGGGAAGTCACTTGGACCCAGTCTAGCAACGCTGTCTACCGAAATTTCTCGAAGACCGGTAAGCCCATTTCTAAAATTTCCTTGGCTTTTTTAAAGGTGTTTCTAGGTGACTGGATGAGAAATTCCGCGCCAGATTTGGAGTTTGTTATTGACTCTGGGGTGAGGCGTCTCTCCCTCACCATATGGTTTTTTCATTTTTATTTTGATGGTTCTTCTAGGTCAGGACACTGATATATGATGGAGGCGCGGTGGGTATTTGATGCAAATACACTGTTCTGTCTATTCACTGGATCTGTACTAGGACTATATCTTGAATCACTACGGCGTCGAGGCAATGGTAACTCCTACATTTCTAGCCTGCTTACGATGCTGATTGGAATCCTTTTGTTATAGGTCAACAACCTGCAGACCATCTACTCAGATCTACTCAAACGCCAGGAATTTAAAACCTTCAAGGTTGCAGGCCAAGAAACTGGAATATACAAGAATGCTGGAAGATTTTCCTATGTACGTATTTTCGGAGCCGGACACGAAGTACCAGCTTATAAGGTGCGATAATTATGTGCACGCTTCACTCCCAAATTAGATTACTCATTCTATCCGATAGTATGGCACATTGGCCTATGGCCAAGCTGCTGCACAATTCTTCACACAAATTATGCGTGATGAAAATCTATCCAGCACATAATAACATTTAGTGGTCCTGGGAGGAGAGTGGAGTTGAATGAAAAGCCCGAGCTAAGTACACGGTTTGTTTTTTGATAAAAAGTTTGAATATACTTGCCGCGCCTGGGGATGCCGTCGCCGGATCAAAACAAAACGTGCAGTGTGTGAATTAGAGTCTTTAGCCGCGAAGGCACGATTCATTGTCAAACATATTATTCATAGCTTTGCTGTTCTCCACAAACTTCACTGTTCAGATTGACAAGGACCGATGAAGATTCTACGGAATCGCAAACATCGGAACCGTCTTGGCCGAGGCATTAGTCTGAAAGAAACTCCTCGCTTTCCACAGCCCAGGAATCGCTCTCCTAGCTTGACTCCCCGAGAGGCACTACATTCGAACGGAAAGGTGCGTTCATTCATCCGTCTATTCTAGGCGCCAAGTTCTTACTGATTTAAGATTCTGGCCTACTGACATCCAGCGTACAGCCGCCGGCGCTGCTACATGGTCTGTTCTCGAAGCGCAGGAGTCGTCTAATAAAGAGGTACGCCCTTCCACTGTAAGGCCAGGAGCACATGTCCATTACCCTCTGTTCGAAAGGCGCCGAAATTATGGGAATGTGGAGAATCATATAATTTCCCGATCCCTGCACCTGAGGGTGATCCCTGGAAAACTCTCCTAGCACCTCTGGTTGAACAGGACAAAGCTCAGTGCGAGGCCTGGAAAGATGAGGTTCAAAATCTTCTAATATTTGTGAGTTCTTTCTCTCGTAGCTCATATACCATCATTGTTTCAATTTACTTGCTTGCTCATCTATCACTCAGGCCGGTCTGTTCTCTGCTGTCGTAACTTCCTTCGTCACTCAAACATATCAAAACCTCCAAGCCGATCCGAATGACACCATCATTCAACTTCTATCCCGCATCTCGAACAACCTTGAAGCACCCTCAAATATCAGCAATCCCTCTCTGCAATCATCTAGCCTGCCCCCGTTTTCACCTGCATCGTCAACAATACGTATCAACATCTACTTCTTCATGAGTCTCATTCTCAGCCTTACATCCGTTCTCGTCGGCATTGTTTCATTACAATGGCTAAGGGAACACCAATCATATACAGGATCTTTCACCCCTCAGAATCGATTCTCGGCCATCCATATGCGCTTGGAAGCTCTCGAAAAGTGGCGGGTGCCGGAGGTATTTTCTGCATTGCCACTTCTACTCCAGTCTGCTCTGGTTCTTTTCTTCATTGGGGTAGTCGAATTTTTGCGCGATATCAATGTCGGGGTCACCATTCCTGTCGCGGTGGTCATCAGTCTAACTCTTCTTTTTCTCCTGTTGACGACAATGCTACCTACACTGCAAGCTTTCATTCTGCACCACACATATCTGAAGATAAACGACAATGTTCCTGTTCAATGCCCTTACAAATCGCCACAGTCTCGAGCTTTTCGCAGATTGATCGCGTCCTCTAGGCTTATATTCTACCCTCTGTCATTTGCTGTTGCTTCAGTATACTGGGTAGGGATGCGAATACGTCTTCTACCTGGTCAGATAGTCAGGTGGACGCCACTAAAACTCTTTATCGAAACGATTTGTGCGACAACGAACAAGGCATTCGATATCGCATACCGACATTGGGCATATTCACATTTTCTTACTGCGCTAGATGAACAAGTAGGCCACCTTCTGAGACTCGACAACTCGGCGAAACGCTTCGGATTTGACTATATGACTCCACTGATTTATGATTTCTGGCGTATCGAGTCATCCTTCGATTTTGATGTCATGTGGCTATCCATTCGTGATAACTATTTCCAAAGTATCTGTGGAGAAGACTCTTGGCTATACCAGCACCGATTTGATCACCAGGGGCACGGGGCAATCTATGACGCCACTCTCGGTCTTTGCAAAGAACTTTCTAAAGAAGACGTCAATATGAACGCAGACTTCGAGTCGCCCATATTCACGGTGTACCACTGTGGCATTGACATTGCGTCAGTCAGTCAGCTCCAGGGGACAGAGCTTATCAATGCTTTTCGCACTCGCAACCAATACATCGCAACGCTCTTAGGATATTATCATTTAACGCCATTCATGCCGTTCCCCGAGACTGCGGACGACCTGACGCTTGATGTGCTTGCGGACGAGAACGCGTTTGTGCTCCTCCACGCAGCGCATAACAAGCTATACGACTTACAAATATCCTCTCCTCAAATATCGCAACACCTAGCTGAGGTCAGCTTCAGACTAATCGGATACTTGTATAAGCAGCTGCGCCGCACAGATGATAAAACAGGTAGCCCGTCTGAGGTGATTTTCTCCGCAGATGAGCTATATGTCATGAAAATATATGATGCGAAGGACCAACGTGAGTTTAACCCCTCCCCCAAATCCATCTCATAGTCGCCGCTGATCTCGACTTTTAACATCCAGCATTTACGACGCAATGGGCCCTGACGCTCCATTTCTATTTCCAGGTCTGGGATAACCAACACGTCGACGAAAATCTCTTCCGCGACAGCTTTCACGTTCATCCATTCATCCGCGAGTACATGTGGAATTTCTGGAAAGAGGTCGACGGCGAGTTCACGAAGAAGCAGATCCATCCCGCTGCCATCGCCCAGATCACTGCGACACTTGAGCTGATTCACGATGGGCTACACCGGCTGCTGGAGGAGGACCGCGGGCAGTCGCTGGACTGCTTATTCTATCCCGCCGCGCTGTATACCCAGATTTGCCGGCGCCTGCTTTCTGACCATCCCGACCTCGATGCGGCGGTGCAGCTTGTCCTGCCTATCTTCACACGGTGTAGAAACCATATTGCTAGCAGGGGTAGCGATCTCGAGCGCATTTTTGGTGGTGGAGAATATGATGAGAGCCAAGACATGGTTTTGTTCTCGGAGGAATGGTGGGACGTCCTGTTTTCCTCCGACCATTCTTCACAAATATCTCGCCCACAAATGCACGGCGATGAGCATCCAAACCACATCGCTTTCGGGGTCGCTATGGAGGCTGCTGTTGCAATTTCGGGCAATACGGTGGCTCTGGAAACACGCGGTAGTATTCAGTTCCCATTGGTTCCCTCTGAACGGAGCGATTCGGCGAATTGGACGATGGATAGTATTGTTTAATATACACCTCGAATACATTTTTATTGGTGCAAATTTGGCGCGTGCAATACACGTAGCGAGGGCGTACGACGAGATCACAGCAACCTGCGCTTTATTTCGACCTCGTTGCACTGCGCAGGACTCTGCCACCACTTTCTTTCTGTCCAGCCAGTACCAGTATCAGCATCAGTATCAGCAACGATTGACGCAAGGAAACATCCAGGTGTGGTACCAGGCACGCACCATAAGAAGCGACATCCGGTCCTTCTCCTCCGCCTCCGCTCGGATTCGCGCCTTTCGTCTGATCCAAGCTCAATTCCAAAATCAGCACCCAGTGCAGGGCGAGATACTCACACTGGATCCTTCTTAATGGCGGTGACGGCGGCATTGGCCCCGCGCTGGGATACGGTGGGCAGCCTCGTGTTTATTCCTCGTGCGGTGTTCTTGGTACGGGCCATGAGATATTTACCCAGAGCAAGTGCGATGCACCAGTGGGTACTTGAGGAGTTGAAGAGAGAGTCGCACCCCAAAGGCTTTAGGCAACTTCAAGGCACCTTGCTGTTGCCCCGCTGCGTCTCGGCTATCGCTCGCTTGTTCTGCATTTACCACGGCCAGTAGCATCATGTGCGGCCTAATGTGGTCTAACATATGAGTGACTCAATTCCGATTCGCGTCCCAGTTTTTTAAGCGCCACCCTGCCGCTAAATTTGCATGAGGACCATATGTTTTTCCTATTTGCGTGTATATTTGAATACTTATTTCAAAGCATACTACATTTTCGAGATCAAAAGCATTCCAATAATTACATCAACACTGCATAATCCCCCGAGTGCGCTTCAGAATATTTACACAATGTATTGTTCTGATAATTGTGTTATTTCGCCAGTTAAATCACCGAAAAGCTCATAATTTTTGTCTTGTCCCTGCGAATGTAATTCAGAACTACTTGTGAACCACACCTTTTCCACACATACAGCCCATATACGGAAATTAATTTTATTGGCCACTGCACCGTTTGCTCAGAAGAGAACAAGTGCAAAATTAGTAGACAAAAAGTAAAGGGGGAGCATCAGCGCGTACTTACGACCTAACACAATGCTTGAACTCACTAGCGTGCAGACAGCAAGAGCGTCGTACGAGCCAGATCGACGGGCGCGGACGACTTGCGAGGCGACGATGCGCAAATAAGTTACAATGCGCGCCGAGGCGGTAAGGCTGCCGCGATTTTAGGACTGCAAGCGCGAGTGCGTCTCACCCTACAGATCAAGTCTGTTTTTTTTAAAAAAAATTGCGCTACGAAATTCGCTCAAGCGCAGCCGGCGCCGCGGCGCCGTGTAGGGCGTCTCCTTTGCTTCCTTTCCAGTATTTTTCTTCGCTGCGAGGCGCGTCAAGTACAGAGCGCCGCGGTAAGGAGAAATCCAAAAGAGGAGCTGTTGGTATTTCTGCGCGGCGCTGGTTAGATACGCGGTGCGCGCTCTATGCAGGAGCGTGTAGGCCTGCGAAAGCGCACATGAGTGCCTCAGATTCTAGGCAGTAGAATTTAAGTAAACGAGTCCCAGTGGTACATACACTGTCAGCCAGTGCGTGATGGCCTCGGCCGCCCTCCTCCGCTCTCAGCCAGCGCGATTGGCCTGCCCCACTTATACCTGATTCGCCCGCTTCGGCGCTTCCCCACCGCTTCCTAGCCGCTTACGCCTATTAAAGCACACAGTGTCAGTACACAGACGCGGCTCGCACCCCAATCGAGGCCCAGACCGTTCCACCGGAGACTCACGCAAGACAGCGGAGAAATCGAAAATTTAGGGACAACCATAATTAAGATGGATGATGATGATGCATCGACTGGCGCTGATGCATGATGGTCTGTAGCTGATTGGCTGGAGCCTCTGGAGCCCTCTGGAGCGCAAGCGGCGTGGCTAAGTACGCACGGCTATTTACTTGATGCATCTCTCATTGACGTGTGTCTGGACTCAGGACTGACGGACGGTGACGGGCGTGTGTGTGTGTTTTTATGGTTCGCGGTTTCTATGTACTCATAGGCTCGTAGGTATAGGCCCGCTACCTCCGCTAGGGCGAATCGGTCGGGTGAATGAGCGGTGGCATAAAAAATTAGAGTACGGACAGGTACGGACGGCCGGAGAACGTGGGTATCATTTATTTACATAACGTACAAGGGGTACATATGTGCAACATGAAGACAGGGAGGAGTCCATATATAAGTGGATAAGTAGAATCATCGACATGAACTGATAGCCCAACGGAAAAAAAATTACATAGAAAAAATTAACGCTCTGAAAAAAAGAAAAGAAGTTACATATGAACACAAAAAAACAGAGGAATAAGCAAATAACTAAAAGCCTGACAGACAAGCGAATCAAAAACAATATATTTTGGTGTCGGAGGCCTGGAGCGGCCTGAGACTCGACGCAAAGAATAGGCTGAAGAGAACTTGAGTTGACGGACGAGTCCGAGAAACGAGGCAACCACTGAGCCGAACAGGCACATTGTGGCATCATTGGTGACGTCATCTGCTTGGGGTTGAGCAAAATTGAGGAGGCATTTGGGGAAGATGGCACCGACTGCTCGCTCCCAATTCTTCGCCTTCAATCTAAGAAGTGAACCGACGCGCGGCAGGGGGGCGGCGGGTGGCAGCTTCCCACTCCTGCAGGGCGCGCACGAAGCCCGAGTTTGGCTTAACGCAGGGGCGCTTGTGGCGTAGCAATGCGAAGGCGGCATCGTATGTCATTCCGTGGTGGCGGATGAGATAGGCAAGCACAATGGCGGAGGAGCGCGAGACGCCCTGTAGGTGAGAGTGTCAGTTTAGAATATAGGCGTGCATGCAGAGAGGGCGGGACGCCGCCAGGATGCTTTCGTCTTTGTTTTTTAGAATCAAAAAACATAAGCAAGGTGCGAATGACGCGTAGATAGGCATGCAGGCACCAGGGACAGGCCCGGCGGCGCCACCCCCGCCCGCAGGATAGCCGAATGACGCGGCACAGCGATGAAGAGCAGACTTACCTGCTGGCAATGCACAAGCACACTCCTTCCCGCGCGCAGCGCGCTGTCGATGTGCGCACACACGCCCTCGAGATGTGGGCGGATATCTGCGCTGCGCTCGTCCATGATAGGAATGCGGTAACAGTTGAAGCCGTCCTGCTCAGAAAGCGGTAGCCACGGCACGTCAAGCACCTGGACGAGGTGGGTGATGTGGTTCGCGCGCAAGAGCGCGGGGTCCTGAACCGCTGAAAGAGAGCCGATGTAGAGCGACCCAGTCTGTCCACCGTGAGGCGCACTCGGTGAAGGTGGTAGGGTAGCAGGGACGAGAACCTGGTGCATTGGCGTGCACATCGCTTGGATGACCTCGGGCGGGAGATTGTCGAATCGAATCATCGTAAGTAAATGAGGTTGAGCTAGGGAAAGGAAAGGGTGTCAGCGAGCGTCGCGATGAGTGCATAGGCAGAGATACAATATCCGGCGCCCGCTCATGGTTGGTGGTGTGTGGCAAGGCGCGGAGTGGGAGCGTCATTCTACATACACGTGCCACATACCTGTTCAAGTAACACCGACGACCACAGAAATCCAAGTGGGGCTTTGGACTGAAAATTAGGGACGGCGCGGTGGCGCGTTATATACCGCGCATACGTGCTCTCAAAAACAGAACAAAACAGGATTCTAGGCTGCCCACCGACACGCGATCGTGATCCAGGCACGCGTGTACACCATTGTTTCCTGTCGCGTCGCTGATCCAGGACGAGACGCGGACAGTCAGTCACGGTATGTAGAGTATAACGGATTAATGACAGCGCTCGGTGCGCGAAAATAGCGTCGCGTTACAGCATGGGCCTAGACCCGCCCTGAAGAGATTAAGTATAACCGGCGCCTCGATCTGTACATATACTGTACTTAATTCACAACGGTGTAGCTTCGACAGCTACAGCCACAGCATCTAGAGGCGCCGCTCTGGCTGTATGCCGGCGGCGCGCACACACGCCCATGTGGTGTGAGAGCGGCGCGTCTTCTATCGCGCCCTTCTGACCGCTCCGCATCAGCATCGTGTTCGCGGCATCACCGAGCGACTCGCGCGCGCCTGACACCCGGCCCCGGATCAGCGCAGCTGTGCGGGCTGCCTGGTATCGGATGATGCTGATGGACCGGTCGAATCAGATCGCTGCGCTATCATAATTGGTGCAGTCATCCATCGCATGGCAGGGTGTGGCAGAGTGTGCCGTGTTCGCCCTGCGTGCCTTTGTTTTATTAAATAGAATAACTTGTAATCCTCGGGCTTCCGCCCGCGATTTTTCGTGTTGCTTTCGCCTTAGTACGTGTGTCCCTTGGTGTTCCTAGTTGTTTGCGCGAGATATTCACCGTCGATCAGCTATGTACGGGAGCAGATGAAATTAAAATTACGAGCATGTCAGCGATAGGACAAATGGATATGCCCTTGCACGCTTTCGGAGAGATGTAATTTTATTGTTGGGGGTTGATTGGGAAGCCTGAGGCCCCGGGGGTACTTTCGAACTCTGATAGATGGCAGTAGATGGCTGACTGAGAAGTATGTCCCCGGATGGGTCTCCAGCGCTTGGTTTGGCTTCGAGTTCGACGCGCGTCGGATGGTGGAGTTTTAAAAGCTGTACCTACCTCAAGCCTTAGGACGCGATTTATTAGTCTTCTTTTGGTCCCAACAGTTGTGAGCAATTCAAAATTTCAAAGACACTTCAGCTAATATTTAATCCTTCCTGGGGGTCCTCACAGACTGTAAAGCCGGGGCTCCGGCTCCACGCCAAGAAATTGATGAGGCAATTAAATAAAGCAGGTGTTGTACTTATATTTAAATTACTTGTGACGCTGCGGTAAAATTAACGATGGAGTGGAGCTTGTGGAGGAGCGCGCCGTGATATCTATTATCTATGGTATGAACATCAGCCGCTCCAGGAGCGACGGTGCAAATGCGTGCTCCGGGCGAGGGCAGCGCCGGGTGTGCTTGCAAGACTTGCGCCTCCGAGGAGACCTGCTCGCTGACGGATGGGCGTGGGCGGATGGCCCGCGAACAGCGCTGCTTATGGAGATGTACGGGAGGCGTTCCGGCGCGTCTTTCCCAGCGGGTGCTGTCCGCATGCCGGCGGCGGGCACGGGATAGTGCGTCACTTAAATGTATTAATCTATTAAGCGTGGAGTACAATGAATCGATGTATAGATCTAGCGGGACATACGCCGCACGCACGCGCGGCGCACGACGCCGCGTCGGAATGCTCCAGCCTCCCAATCATGCTTAGATCATAACGCGTCCGCACCGCTCAGCACTCATGCGGAGAACCGTGCGTTCATATTTAGCGCTGGCCGAGGCAGCCCCGACGAAATCATCAAATGATGAGTATTTGATCATCCCATCTATTTCATGTAAATGCGATTTGAGCGCTGAGCGCCATTGCGTCATCTCGCCACAGACGCCGACATGGGACAGACAGGTAGGCGGGACCAGGCAGATGCGCGACCTCGAAGGGGCGCGTGCGGACGTACGCATGCGTGTTGTACATACGTACATGCTTTCTGTCGTATGTACTGTCTGTCGACTCATCGAGCACTGCAAGGTTAGGAATAGTCGCCGCGAAATGGCCGGTGAGGCACACCACGCCCGAGTCCGAGTCGGGCTCCAGCGGGCCGCGGGTGCGCCCGCTGATTGTACGCAACGCCGCACTGAACGCGTACGACGAGCTCGTTCCTTGTGCGCGCGTGTCTTTTCGCGTCCCGGCTGAAGGACTCAGCTCTAAGGGTGACTGCGACGGGACGCGTGCACGGTGCGGGTGGTGGAAACTATTCGCCGTGATATCTCCGGAGCAGCGCGTCGCGAATCGAGCGCGCTGTGGAACCGAGCGGTCGGGCTTTAGTCGTGCGCTGATTACGCACGCCATTGTTCTCTATTTGCGTTTATATTTCCTATGCGCAAAATTTATAGCCGCACGCGCTGATGATCTTACAGGCCGTCCGCACGTTGCGGATCGAGTGGAGTGGAGCGCGGCTGGTGAAAGGCTGTCGGTCGGGGCAGCCTCACTGACGGACGGAGAGGGAAAGGACGAAGGTATCGTGTATTTGGGGGACGGTAG